>JAQPPZ010001933.1:0-24997 GCA_028583015.1 Wollemia nobilis | reverse complement strand
GTAGACACCAAAACAGCACCAATCCGATTATGTGACTGCAAACACCGATCGCTTTGACAAACACAGCCCCCGGGGCAGCCCTCGAGAGGTTAAACAGTGGTCTTAACCACTTTCATAGCAATTTTGTAAGGTCAAGAAGCAATTTGGCACACTTGGACACTTTGCCCGGTATTCGTCTCACCCAGGGACGAATTCAAAATAGAATCCGTCCCACCCCAGGACGAATTCTGAATCCGTCCCTGGGTGGGACGAATTCTAAGCTTAACGGGCAAAAAGACAAATGGCGCCAAGTGGCAGCCCAGAACAGTCAGTTGATGACTCCTGCCTTGCACGCGTGTGTAGGTGGACAGAGGGGCCGTTAGAAGACTGTCACAAAAGGCATTTATCAAAGCCCAAGTCAACGGAGGACTCCCCTCCCTCATGGGAAGACAAGACCGCCACATGGCGCCTATGACCAACACATGGCATTTGTGCTTCCCTCCCAAAAGAGACCCCATGGGTCTATAAAAGGTGGGACTTTTCTCACCCAAAATATACAGGTTGAAGGAGTTTTCAAGCAACGAAGTGCTGTCGAGTTGAAGACCCACTTGCATCCCTTTTGGTTCACCTTCCCACATCCACCAATCTCTTTTGCAAGGGAGGTTGTTGGGTGGCCTTTGGAAGCTCGAACCTGACCCAAATCCAACACATGGACACCTGAACCAACCAATTCGCCGACCCCCCAATCCTAAGAGGTTTTGGGCCCATCCCTAGTGGATTGGCTCCAAAATCAAGTGCCAACGGTGGGAGGCCCACTTGGGCACCCCCGCACTTCCCAAGTCCTATTTTAAGTTTTAGAGCATTTTAGATTACTTTTTCAGGTTGCATTTTGTGTTATTAGGTTTGATTAACCCATAGCTGCAATTTTGTAACTTTTGGTCAGATTCTAGTATGTTTTGTGTCGCTTTGTTGTTTCGCTGACTTGCAGGTGTCGAGGTCAAATTCCCGAGGGTAGAGGCCAAATTGGGAGAATCCGACCATCTGGGTCGTCCCAAAATGGCCCCAATTACATAACCCCCCTATTTGCAGGCATTTTGCAGGTCTCGGGATTCGACATTGGAGCAGCAGCAGGTCGGTTTCTTCAACACAGAAGAATTCGTCCCACCCAGGGACGAATTGCAGTCAGAATTCGTCCCGCCCAGGGACGAATTCCGGTTGAAGGTAGATTGGCCAGCTGTCTCAGTGGCGATGGCCTTCTGGTAACTTTTCCTATCTTCTGTCAAGTTTTGAAGCCATTTGGACTCACTGTATTTACTTGTTTCAGGCAAATGTTTACATGCATATTTCGTTAGTTTTAGAGAACAAACACTTTTCATTTGCGGCGGATGCTACTGACATCTTGGTTGTTTCTTTGTTCGTAGGAGAAGCAACGGAGGTTAAGAACTCATCGACATCAGCGACGGCATCATCTTGGCCCGCCCATTGCAATCGTGGGCACGCGGAAGGAGGAAGACTAAGTCACACATTGTAACAAAGACAAATTTAACGCTCCTAGCCCCTAAAAAGGGAGGAGACGTCTATGTAACCGAGGATAAGATATTTGAATAAAGAGGGCTGTGATTTCTTTACATCTTTTCTTTCCTTTCCAAATTGTCTCTTTCCTTTGTTTTGGTGCATAAGGTTAAAGCGTTACATTTCGTCTTACATTGCATAATTAGTGTTTCCTTTGCCCGGAATCTCGTGCTTTCAGTGGCGATCACGGTGGGACCCTGTTCCCTGGTTTTTAAAATCATAGAAACTGATTAAATTTTTGTGTTTTGTGCTTGACAGGTACATTTTTTTGTTGCAGACTGCTATTCGTCTCTGGCAGGGACGAATTCTTTCTGCAATTCGTCTGACCCTGGGACGAATTCAAATTCGTCTCTGGGAGGGACGAATTCTGTTCTGCAATTCGTCTCCCAGAGGGACGAATTCCTGCCTGCAGATTTTTAGAGCAGAAATTCAGAGACAACAGGAGCAGGCAGAGAAGAGGTAGGGATTTTCATGATCTCTGTTATATTTTTTGTTTCTGTTTCTGTTCCTTTGATTGTTTTCATCTTGTCCTGCATTGCATAAGAAAAGTCATGTATGCTTGTTTCATTTTTGTTGAATAAAACGAATCCCACACACATCACGAAACAATTTTAAACCAAGGAGCTGGTCGTAAGACCTCAGCCCTTGATCAAGACCATTGGTGGATTTCATCACCACCTTGGCTTGATTTGCATCCATTTCCTGATTGTCAACTGTTGTTAGGCGTAAATCCTGACGAAGACAGGACCGAGTGTCGCTGGGGTGATTCCCATGCGCGCGAGGATAAGTTTTCTATGGTAGGTGCCATTAACGGGACAATCCCCCTTCCGTACCGCCTACGTACCACGTACCTTCTGCTCTCACGTACCTATAGTCTCCCTCTCGTAAGGGCGGGTATATAGAGAGGTTGGTATATCGGCTCTGGTTGGTATATTGAAGGGGCTACCATTTTGGGAGTTATATGAGCCGTCATAATGCATTTAAACGATCTTCAAAACCTACAAAAACAAAACAAAACATCAAAATGCACTAAACCAGTTTAGGACACACCATTTAATCCTTAAAAGAGATAATCACGGTTTTGTGAATGTGTGTGCTTAATTCTGCTTAGTGTAGACAAAAAAAAAAATCATAAACGAGATAAAAACTTATTTAGATAGCATAGAAGCACCGCAATGGTGTACACCCGCAGTCAAGCCCAATCAAGGGCAGAAGCTCCGGAAGGTACACAAAAAGCAGGCACAAGTCGCCTTCACTTCAATCCCGAGGATTTGGTCATACCGCCTTATAGGTCTAACCTACAAAAGAATCCAATTCAGAATCCTCGGTGGGGTATGCCTATTCAAAGCAGCCCCTTTCGGGAAGATGCCTTACATGTAGACCTTGACATAAATAGAGAATCACCTCTTGAAGTTAGGCATGAGTGGCCACCGCGCGATGAAGCGCTAGACAGGCACACCGTCCATTTGGAGGGGCAACGTGGATATGGCGTCCCTTCTTTACCTATCATCGGAACAGAGAGACCAAATCCGGAGCGCAGGGCTCCTTACATAGGGCGACCTAACTCCGCCCACCCCCTTTACACCCGTGAAAGGGAGTACGAGGAAAGCCATCGCATTCCTCGAGGGCAACAAACAATGCGGGAACCTTGCATTTCCGCACCAGCAGGATATCATGATCACCCCTTGAGGCCAGAACCTCGAGCACATACCGCTTACCTCGACGGAGGGAAGCGACCCATTGAAACCTTAGACCAGCAAACTCGAGGTAAACACATAGAAGAAACATTCGAACCTCCTGAGCAAAATAGGGTAGACCAAATTGACCCAGTTGTCGCCAGATATACCGCCCGTCAAGCCCAAATCATGCGGCTTAAACAAAGTCATCAGGAGATAGAGTATCGACACCGCTTGGATAGAGAGCGCATGCAACGCGAAGCGGATGAGTTACGCTATGAAATACCTGAGAGGGGGCCAACCCCTCGCATCCAAAGAGCTGAACAAGTATGAGAGGCGTAATCCGTTGGTGCGGGACAGGTCTCCACGACCTCGTCAAGCTCTGCCTCCAAGACCTCATAGATTCGAGAGGGAGGCAACTCCCCGAAACAATGATGGGTACCTTCAGCAAGAGCTTGATCGGGGTCATAGGTTTCGCCCGAGAGACTCCTCAAGAATTTTACGAGGAGTATGAACCGGAAGAGGAATATGTTGAAACTCCCCATCAAGGCGGGAAGGATGCCATTCGGCCACCCCTCCATAGGCCTCCGGTTTACCGTAACTTGCAACAAGAGCGAACAAGAGAGGAAGAAATAAAATCTTCCGATGCATACCAAGCGCTATTGGAGCGTTTGGAGTCTGTGGAGACAAAAGCTGCTGGGCATCAAAAACCCACATTACGTCTACTCCGCAGTAATCCGGTGCATCCCTCAGTGCCTACACCTCTTTACCCCGAACACTTCAAGTTGCCTCAATTGGCAGTTTTTAAAGGTGAAGAGGACGCACAAGAACACGTTACACGATTTCTAAGCCAATGCTTCGGCATCCAAGATAATGACGCATTGTTGCTTAGAACATTCATAACCACATTCGCAGGCCCTGCCTCGGATTGGTTCACACAACTGCCCAAACACGACATAAGCAATTTAGATCAATTAGTAGACGCGTTTCTTGAACGCTTTGCCTTCAACACAAGGAAGAAGGCATCACTAAGTGATTTAGCGAGCCTCAAGCAATTTGAAGAGGAAACAATGGCAGCGTACGGGAATCGATGGAGAGCTTTGCTTTCTAGGTTACCCTACCGTCCTCCTATGTCTGATCTCACGCAGATGTTCGCAAAAAGTTGCTTAAAATCAATCTCTGGTCTATTGTTGCTGCGACAATACGACAGCTTAGAAGAAGCTTTGGCGCAAGCCCGAGTCATAGAAGAGATTAAGATAGGCGAAGGCGCAATTGCCAAGCCTAAGAAGAAAGAGTGGAATAAAACCACTAAAACCGGGACAACGCAACCACAACACGCTGCAGTCAACCAAGTTGCGATAAATGTTCCCGCGCCTGTGCAAGAAACGCAGCCTCAAAAGGCTAACTACCGAGCGGTGCCTCCTGCTTATGAAAGAGATAATAGAAGACAGGAGCAAAATTACCCGCGTCGCCCTAGGCAAAATTTCACCCCATATGCGGAGTCTAGGGACTCCTTATTTGACCGCTTGTCAGCGGCAAATTTAGTCACTCTGCCGAAAATCCAAATTATAGACCCTAACATTCCCAAGCCTAGGGGGTAGAGAGAGGAATTGTATTGTAGATTCCATAGGCGCAGAGGACATGACTTGAATGGGTGCTTGGAAATTCAAAGAACTAGTCCAGGATTTGATCGACAACCGAACATTAGTTGTGGACAATCCCATCGCACCAAACAACCAGCAAATGGGGGTATTCAAGGACCCCTTGCCAGCCCACGAGGCACAAACAAAACCACTCCAGATTAACGAGGTGCGACAAGATCTTCCCACACAGGGATTTGTGGGAATGATTAGCATAGTAACAAGGAACAGAAGGTACCCGACAGCTGCCCCTGAGGTAGCTACGAGGGAAGTTCCGGCAACATCGCATCCTCAACAACGCCCAACGCAGTTACCTCCGCCTAGACCTGAGGTCACGATACGAACCAAACTCACGCAGAGTTTGCGGACCACGTCGGCTAGGCTGTCCATCTACGAGCTTATTCAACAATCAGCTCCCCATAGAGAAGCTCTTATGGACATTTTAAAAGCCATTGAATTACAACCCCACGAGGCAAATTCTTTCAACGCCTTCGTGGGACATGTGAAACAATGTACGGAGCCGGTCATCACATTAAGAGAAGATGAGGTCAAAACGATATCAAATGACATGGCAGATCCACCCCTGCACGTTATCGCGCGGGTCAACGGGATTCCGTACAAGAGAGTGTTGATAGATACTGGCTCGTCCAGTAACATCATAACCACTGCAGCCTTGAAGCATTTGAAGCTGCCAGCCTCTCACATCACAGCCTCCACGTACACACTGCGAGCTTTTAACGATGCAATATGCTCGACAGTCGGCACAGTCGTTCTGCCAGTCCAGGTAGGACAAAAGTCAATACCTACACTGTGCCATGTGCTGGAAGGAGAAATGGCTTATAATATACTGCTAGGGCGGCCTTGGATCAGGGATATGAAATGTGTCCCTTCGATCGCCCACCAGTGCTTGAAGTATGCTTATGAAGGAGAAATACATGTAGTCCCAATGGACTTAGAGCCCTTCAAGTATTGCAATGCGGTACAATTCATACCTCAATCGACCCTCCCTTCAACGCACTTGGATTTCCAATTAAATCCATCTAAACAGGGTCCAATACCGCGAGGCACCACCGGTGGCCAACAAGGCAAAATCCCAGCCGGGTGAGACTTCATCATCGGCTCCTTCATCATCAACGCCACCTATCATGGCCCAACAGAAGGACAAGGGAAAACAAATCATGGAAGAGGTTAAGCCCTTAGAAGAAAAGTTGCCCACAATTTCAACAATAACAACAGAGGAAGCGCCCAACGCAACGGAAACCAAGATTCCTGAACCACCAAACATGGAATGGACTCAGGAAGGACTACCGTTTCCTCCCACCCAATCATCAACAATCACTGTTGAAATGGCCAGTACAGGACTGGGGGAATACTTAGTGCAAAATGTTGTGGCAACCCCCACACTGGAGTCAGTACAAGACATGGGAAGACCTCGCCTTCCCATTGGAACAATCGTCCCTCTAGGCTACCCACCGAACCAGACAAATTTTGTGTATGGGGGCTTTGATCATGGTCTTGAACCATGCCAACAAAAGGAAACAGACGAAGAGCCTTTTGTTGAAAACATCAATTATCTGTCAAACCCAGAATTTGCCCTAAAATATCTCGGCCAATGCAATTGGCATGGATACGGGCTCGGCAGATATGAGCAAGGGATGCGGATCCTTTGCCAACCAAGATATCAGATGCCATATGACAAGTCAGGGGTAGGGTTCAACCATCCCCTGCCATTAGACATCTTGGTTGAAAATATGCAAGGCCTAGAAATAGGCAACAAGGGGGGATTGGCATTGGATCCTTATGCCAATCCGAATACAGAATACACATTGGGAGACTACCTCCCATGGTCAACAAACACCCCTGGCAGCAACAGTAATCCCTCTTCTTTGCTAGAGAGAAGCGAAAGTTCAGAGATTAATCCTCAAAAAGAACATCAACGGCTGCCAGACATCTTTCTGAAACTGTTCCCCTTAGAGGTTCCAGATGAAATAACACAGTCTCAAGAGAATCAGGTCCCTCCACTAAGAGTGGAACAACCGCAATGGGACCAGATTAATTCACTGGAACAGGAAGAGTCCTCAATGTCGCAAGCAACAGATGCTGAAGAGGATGAACAATTTTGGATCTATGAAAGCGATTCAGAAGATGAAACTGAAATGGACTATCTCAGACATGCGCGACGACATCACCGCGCTCTAACTCATGAAGATCTAATGGGACAGATGGGTATACTGTTAGGACATGAATGGCACGTAGACCCAGCGAGGTGGGACCAAGTGTTAGACCTATGGCTCCAAATTCAAGATGAGCATCGTCCACCTCGAGATCCCATCATGACAGCAGTGCCAAGGGAAGACCCCGCCTTCCTTTTCACACATAGAGATGAATTTGCACCTAGAGAGGATCCATTCGTGCCCGTTCCCGTAGAGCCAGATCCAGAGTATAGGGAACATCTAAAAGAATCAAGTCATCACACCCGCGGTTCTGGAGACCAAATTCATTCCATCCACATGATCTCCATTGATTTGACCGCACCCATCCGCAATCCGACCGATCCATCATGGTCATTGCATCTAGACATGGATGCCATCGACTGGGATCGCGTCAATTCACCATTGTCACCATCAGAGTACTGGCCTTTCGGTGAAATGCTTCATTTTACCCCAAGGACAACTCAGGATATTTTTCAAGCTGAAGAGGGACCCGAGGTTCCAAACGTAGATCTTAACTCAGTTGATGATATCCATTTAATCCCAACTCCACATCAGTTGGAGGACGGATCCCACATGTCAGTCGAGGAGACGACTGACGTAGACATCGGCACAGATCCAATGAATCCACAGATTCTCAAGTTGGGGGTAAGCCTTTCCCCCGAAGAGCAAGCCGAATATATTGCCCTTCTCAAAGAGAAGAAGGAAGTTTTTGCATGGTCGTACAAAGATATGCCAGGACTAGACCCGCAACTAGTCATGCACAATTTAACGCTTGATCCGAAAATCAAGCCTGTAAAGCAAAAACTAAGAAAGATGCACCCAACGGTGGCCTTGATGGTCAAAGACGAATTGCAAAAGCTGTTGGATGCACAATTTGTCATCTGCGTGGATTATCCGCCATGGTTGTCCAACATGGTTCCCGTCAAGAAGCCCGACGGGAGGATTCGCATATGCACCGACTTTCGAGACCTAAACAAAGCGAGTCCTAAGGATGATTTCCCCTTGCCAAGCATCGACGCATTGGTAGACGCTACAGCAGGTCACGAAATGCTCTCCCTAATGGACGGTTTCTCGGGATACAATCAAATTCGTATCAATCCTGAAGACCAACTCAAAACGGCATTCACAACGCCTTGGGGGACATTTTGCTATAAGGTCATGCCTTTTGGCCTTAAAAATGCTGGCGCTACATACCAACGTGCTATGACTTATATCTTCCATGATTACATGCACAAAACTTTGGAAGATTACATGGATGATTTGTTAGCCAAGTCTCTCTTGCGCTCAGATCATCTCGGTGACTTAAGCAAGATTCTCGATCGCCTCATAGAGCATAAGGTCAGATTGAATCCCAAGAAGTGCGTGTTCGGCGTCACATCTGGAAAACTCTTGGGTTTTATAGTCTCAAAGAGAGGCATCGAAGTGGACCCAAACAAAGTCAAGGCAATCCTTGAAATGGCTCCCCCAACCACTATCAAGCAGCTCAGAAGTCTGCAAGGAAAGGTCGCGTCGATTAAACGCTTCATAGCGCAATTATCTGACAAATGCCGACCCATGAACAAATTATTGCACAAGGGGGTCACATTTCATTGGGATGACGAGTGCCAATCAGCCTTTGACGAAATCAAACAGTACTTGGCTTCGCCGCCAGTATTGGCACCACCTAGACCAGGTGTGCCGTTCTACTTATACATCTCAGCTACTGAGGTGGCACTGGGCGCAATGCTAGCCCAGAAGAATGAACTTCACAAAGAACAGGCTACTTACTATCTTAGCCGCACCCTGGTCAGTTACGAACTTAACTATGCATACGTTGAAAAACTCTGCTTGGCAGTGGTGTTTGCTACCAAAAGGCTACGCCACTACATGTTGAGCAACACTACGTATGTTGTGTCTAAGGAGAATCCATTGCGATACATGATGAGTCGTACTTATCATAGTAGTCGCACGGCGAAATGGATCATGTTGTTGACGGAATTTGACATTGAGTTTATTGGGCAAAAATCTATAAAAGGACAAGTCATAGCCGATCAACTAGCAGAGGCTCCTCTTGAAGACGATCAGCCTCTAGTCATAGAACTACCCGATGATGGGGTCTTCCATGTCTCAGAATCGCCAGATTCTGAAGAGCCTGAGTCTCAGGCCGACATAACCTTATTTTTTGATGGTTCTAAATGCGAGCAAGGTGGTGGCGCAGGAATTGTATTCTTCACACCGCAGGGCGCTCCAATGCCCCTGTCATTTAAATTAAATTTCCAGTGCACCAACAACAATGCAGAATATGAAGCCTTGCTCCTAGGTCTTCAAACAACAATCGCCATGAACATCAAAAGATTGAACATCTTTGGCGATTCGCTGTTAATCGTCAATCAAGTCAAAGGGGTATATCAATGCAAATGCCCAGTTCTAAAGGCCTATAAAGCCCTCGTGGATAAATTCCTGGCAAAACTTGAGTGGTATGACATCGAGGCACTCCCTCGATCATCGAATCATTTTGCGGACACAATGGCCTCCTTGGGGTCACTAATCCCGCAAGACCTTTCCGGTGATATAACAACCATTCAGGTCAAAACCTTATCGCAACCCGCGATGGAGCGCGCAAGCTCAGACTTGACGCCAGGAGTCCACATGATCCTGATCGAACCATCTTCGGATAAGTTCTTTCGAATCCGAGACTGTTTGAAACGTGCCAACTGGGGGTCTTTGTTTTCCCCCACTCCCATTAATAGCAACACAACGCTATTCTTACAAGTTCTATCCCAATCAGCATTTGTTAGGGAAGAACTTCAAAAGGGATTGGCTGTTCATACTATCGAGGTTTCTGATCAACAGGACTGGTATTTACCCATAAGAGACTACCTCAAGTTAGGTAATCTTCCCTTTGGATTGACGCACGCCGCAAAACGAACATTCAAACAAAAAGCGGCAAAATATGTCTTGATAGGAGACATTTTGTATCGTCGAAGCTATGACGGAATTCTTCTTCGTTGTTTGGACCAGCAAGAGTCCACTTGGGCAATCGCCCAAGCGCATGACGGTACATGTGGTGGCCACTTTAGCGGTATGGCCATCGCAAAGCGCATTCTTCGCATGGGCTATTATTGGCCATCTTTAGAGCGAGATTGTTGCGAGTATGTCAAGAAGTGCGTAAAGTGTCAACATCATGCCAATTTGATGCACGCACCTTCCCAGGCCCTACAGACAGTCCAGTCTGCTTGGCCATTTTCGTAGTGGGGCCTCGATCTAATCGGAAAGATCTCCCCTGCATCGTCGAGCCGTCACACGTTTATCATAACGGCCACAGAATATTTTACCAAATGGGTGGAAGCAATTCCGTTAACCTCTACGACAGGACCCCGCATTGCGGAGTTCATTTTGCATTACATCATATGTCGTTTTGGTATTCCATCCAAAATAATCTCGGATAATGGGCCATCATTCAAGAACAAAGACGTGCGTGCTTTAACCACAAAGTACAAAATTCAGCACAACTTTTCAACACCCTATTATCCGCAAGCAAATGGGCAAGCAGAGGCGTCAAACAAAATGCTAGTCGCCATCCTTAAAAAGACCGTCGCAGACAGTCATAAGGATTGGCACATACAAATCCCACTTGCCCTTTGGGCTTATCGCACTAGCATTCGGACGCCCACTGGGGCAACTCCGTTTTCACTAGTGTATGGCTCAGAGGCAGTAATGCCTCTCGAGTTGGAAATTCCTTCCCTGCGCATATCAATGCAGGAGTTCATCGATGATAACACTGCGCGGCAGGCCCGATTAGACCAACTTACGTTGCTTGACGAACGACGCGTTAATGCTCTCGAGCACTTACGTATCTATCAAGAGCGGCTTAAGAGAGCTTACAACATGAAAGTTCACCTAAGAGACTTTCGGGTTGGTGATTTGGTTCTGAAGGAAAACCAACAAAACTCTAATTTGCCGTCCCATATGAGGGACAAATTCATGGCAAATTGGTTAGGTCCTTATGTCATTGATAGCAAAATAGGACCGGGAACGTACAGGCTAGCTTCTCTTGACGGTATCAAGGAAACAGAACCCTTGAATATCAGTCATTTGCGACCATTTCATATCTAAGAAAGCCATATACCAAAAAAAAAAAAAAAAGCTCCAAGGATTATCGCAATCTCTTGGTCACCCAAAAAGCTCCAAGGATTATCGCAATCTCTTGGTCACCCAAAAAGCTCCAAGGATTATCGCAATCTCTTGGTCACCCAAAAAGCTCCAAGGATTATCGCAATCTCTTGGTCAATCCAAAAAGCTCCAAGGATTATCGCAATCTCTTGGTCACCCAAAAAGCTCCAAGGATTATCGCAATCTCTTGGTCACCAAAAAGCTCCAAGGATTATCGCAATCTCTTGGTCAACCCAAAAAGCTCCAAGGATTATCGCAATCTCTTGGTCAACCCAAAAAGCTCCAACGATTATCGCAATCGCTTGGTCAAAAAAAATCAAGAAATTCAAAAAACAAAACAACAAAAATCATCAAAAACAACAAAGATTTGCATCTCAATTCTAGGCATACTCAAATTCATCAAAAAAATTAATATTCTCGCACCTCATCTTCACCTTCACCAAAAACAATCCATCAAAAATACAAAAATATATAGCTGCATTAAGCATTGCATCCATACATTGCATATTTGTAGTCATACAGGTCAAAGGCACCATAGGCTGCAATAGCTCTGATAGTCCACCTTGTTCCGCATTGTCTCATGTTACAAAAACAACAAAAACACCAAGCATAACTTTTACCACACTACGGTCGGTGGTCCGGGAATGTACCAAGAGTTTCGGTGATTCAGTCATCATTTTCCTCTTTAGCCATGTAGTGTATCAAGTCGAACAGATTTTACGAAGGTAGAGTCATACTTGAAATACACCTTGTTACGTAACATCCCAACACAAATCAAAACACTAAAATTCCCAAATTGTGTGAACGAAAGACGAAACCTGCAAAATAATCTAGGTCACCACAAGCGAAACGGTTATCTTGCTCATCCCCCTGTGCGAATGACCCCTAGAATGCTGAGAGTTGGCAAAAGGACAAGCATCCTCCCTACCCAATTCCCTAAGAATCCCTAAAGTTCTCAACGAGTTGCAAAACACAAAAATTTGCAAAATGTCAAAACTCCAAAATTTGACAAACTATAGTGCACACATCAAAAGGCACAAACAACAGTGATTTTCATCACTCCATATCCCCAATCCCTTGCTCGAAAGAAAAACAAATCAAAATAAACAGTGATCTCATCACTACAATGAGCAAGTATCCCAATACAATTGAAGAAAAGAAGGGAGTTGACCTTGAATCCCTGGAACTCTCAGCATTCTATAGGTCATAAGGCAAGCTTCAGTACCAATTTGGTTGATAGCCTATCGGTAACAGAAGTAAACCTCCCGCATGACGATATATCTGTCACATTAACTTGCGTACAGATCAATGTTTGCATGTGGATGAGCTAGCTTATGGCATCCTGGATTACACCGCAGATTAATCTTAGTACATACAACAAAGGAATTCGTGGAGCTAATTAGGTGATCCTCAGTACGAGTTCGGTTGAAAGCCCATCTGGCACTGGCGGTATCCTAACAAATACCACTAAATGAACTCAATTGCACACACAGGGATATGAAATAACTGGGTCAAAAACAAGTCTGATTCATACCTTGGTCAAAAAGTCTTGTAAGATAAAGTACAGTCATGGATGGTGAGTTAAAACTGACTGAATCTCAGAAAATCTTACATTCATCCCAAAACCATCTGCGCTACTTATCATCCTTATGATACCATCAAAAAATACAAAAAAAAAGAAAAACCATGTAAATAAAGAGCTTCTTAAACAGCCTACAGTGCAATCATCACAAATGTCATTCATCCATTTCACCTCGCATATCACATAGACATCAAAAACATATACATTTATCATAACATCTGCATTCATCAAAATAAATAAACATGCATAACAAAAAAAATCACATCATCACATGTACAAAACCAAAAATAAAACCGGTATATATATATATCGTCAAAAAGATGCCCGCAGGCTACAAAACCGGTCCTCAGACCCCGCAATCATATCCAAAAACCCAACCTAAGGCGTCGACCACCATGATCACGCAGGATCGGTGCGACGGGAACTACCCCCGTGGTGTGGGTCCTACGGGACCCTGCAGGGCGGCTACTACTAGCCCCCGCATCATGCCTGCTACCACCCCCCTCATCTAACCGCCTGTGACGAGATGATGCTGACTGCTCAGTCAAACTATCCCTCGTCCGTCGAGAAGATCTACTGATCGAAGGCTCAGGTAGCCGCCCGCCAAGGCGGATGACCTCCCTCTCCAAGTCTATCCGGTACAGACACCACTCTGCCTCTCGCCGATGATAGATAGACAATGCATCATCGCGCTGCGCCAAAACTCTATCCCGCTCTGCCAACTGAGCCCGCAGAAGATCCCTCTCCAGATCCCGCATCCGTAGCAGCTTTGTAAGTCGAGCAATCTCAACGCCTACATCCGACCCCACCTCCTCTGTATCTGTCGGACGCATAGGACTCGCGAGGACAGTAGCCTGCTCAGGCTCCCACTGCTCCTCCACATCCTGCATGTCCGGCCGCTCCGGAACACCCAAGCCCACATCCTCATCTCCCACATCCACCATGTCTGCATCATCCAACGGCCCCCCCAATCACCCCTTGCTGCCTCAGCATCCTCCACTGCCGCCTCTGCGCCTCCCAGTGGCCCCTCTCCTCTCCAGCGCCGCAATACCCACCACGAGTCATACTCAGTGGTAGTACCGACGTCATCCACATCCGGGACCTCAATCACCGCATCCGACTCCTCGCCCAATGGCACGGTGACCGGTGGCTCCAGATCCCTCTCGTCTCCCCGACGCCGATAGACTACGGGCTCACCAGGCAACCCCTGGCGCACCCCAAACTGTCGTGTAACCCGGCGGTACGAAAAGAACTCATGCTCCGTCCCGTGCCGCCCAGTCAACCATCGCTCCCTCCGTACCCGTCGGAGCCACTCTCCAGCCTCAGGCAGGGACGCCAAAACACCCCCCCCGTTGAGCCGAGAAAAGGCATCAGTGTAGTGCTCAACGGCACCTGCCCATCGCCGACTCTGCCCCTGCTCCGTAGACCGTCGCCACAAAACTACGTAACCAATCTCCTCATCCTCCATCGCCGCCCGAGTCATCCACGGTAACCCGGTAGGCCTCTCAACAGCTATGTGCTGCCAACCCCAGCACTGCAACAAAAAACTGCAACTGACACCCTTCCGTTGTCGACAGCGGACCCCATACAACTCCCCGTAGAGCTGTGCCAACAAAGTCTGTCCCCATATCAGAATCAATGGTGCCTCTATCGGGCACTCTGCCAACTGCCACACCAAATCCAGCAGGGTTCCACGGGAACCTCACGCCTGACGAATCAGGGAGAAGAATGTTAGAAATGAGGCCCATCAAGAATGCGTGCCTCACTCCTAACACCCCCCTCTCCTTCCACCAGCCAACCAAAATCCCGCCAGCCTGGCAATCCACCTCGGCTGTCTCCACTGGGTCTGCTACACCCAGCTCCCCCCCATGCCCAAAACATCTCGTAAGTATAGCAGTCCGCTGATCAAACGGCGATGTCCTAATAGGCAGACCATCTATCGGAATCCGAAGCAACCGATAGACGTCCTCAAGAGTCACAGTCATCTCCCCTGTCGGGAGATGGAAAGTATTGGTCCACGGATCCCAAAGCTTGATCAGGGCCGTCAGATAGGCCTGATCCGAAACCACAGGCTCCAGTCGAGCCACCTGCTTGAGCCCAAGGGCATCAAGCCATTCCCAGTCATCATCGGTCAATGCCAACCGCGCCTCAGTAAATGCAGCGGGTACACGGTACCGGCTCCTAACAACCTGCAAAGCAAAAAAAAAAAAAAAATCAACAAAAAAAAAAAAAATAAAAATAAATATAAATAAAAATATAACAGATCAAATTTTTAGTTCTAGGGTTTCTAACCTTAACTGTTAAACAAAAACATCACAAAAAATCTTAAAGTTTTGAAAAGCGTCAACACAAAAACAATGCATTAAATAAAAGCAAAATAAACTCTAGGGACACTTACAGGTCTCGCCTCGGCTCCGCCGCTCGAACCAGTTTGTGCACTCATGATGGCAGAGAGAATTCCAGCAGCGCTTCGCTTCGCAGAATTACCTCCTCCTCCCAGAGCTCCAAAATCGCAAGAAAAAAATGACACAAATGAGCCCAAAATCAAGTTTTGGCCATTAAATAGGCCTTTTGCACTGGAATTCATCCTTGACTGGGACGAGCGCTCTGATCAGCGCTCGTCCCACCCAGGGACGAATTCTCCAGCTGGAATTCGTCCCACCCAGGGACGAATTCAGGCCAGCACAAAAAAAATAAAAAAAAATGACTAAAAATGCACTAAAAACAGACAATAAAATTGCCCGACAGGATTGCTACTACACCTGACAACAAGGGCATACAAAATCGACATTGGAGTCACAAATTGTCACTATCATACTCCCTAAGAAGGCTACCATAGCCGGACCGCTCCACGGGAAGACGGATTTTAGACAATTTCATCCCCAAACGACATCACAAAAGGGTCAAAGCCCACTCAAAAATAGTACAAAATTCAACAAAAACACAAAAAAAAAAACATTGCCGGACATAAGTGCTCTTGCACTTAACCTCTAGGCAAATAAAATTGATGTCGAGGTCCAAATTATCGCTCTCCTACTTCCCCAAGAAGGCTACAATAGCCGGACCGCTCCACGGGAAGTTAGATTTTCGATGATTTCACCTCATTACGGCATCACCAAAAGGGTTAACACCCACCAAAAATAGGTCCAAATGTTGGAAAAATTGCACACGCTTAACGGTAAACCCTTTAAAGGCACCCTTGCACAAGTCATCTTGGGTCAAGCGACTCGTCGCTTCTCTCACGAAGGTCATTCCCTCATCGATTCGTCGCTTGAGGGGGTAGTCACACTTAGTCACCAACCAACAATCACACACCCAATTAAGGAAAACGACATGCATTCAAAGAATCATTGACAAAGACAATCACGCTCCTGCTTGGGGCGAGTAAACAAGCAACAATCAAATCAATCAAACACTTGGCATTTCGTGAATCATGAACACAAGGTTCCCCCTGAGGATAAAAACGCCCTTTGCCTGTTCATGATTGATCAATGTCTAAGTTCAAGTCACACCTCAACAAAATAGGTTAATACTTGAAATCAAATTCCTTAGCTCGTCAGAAAGCAAGGATTCATAGAATGCATGCCCTTTCCATACTTGGGGCATCAAAAGTTGGTTAGGTTACCAAGAAACCCTAATCATTAGTGCTTTGGTTATCTATTTTTGCTCAGCACTACGTCACCCGCAGCTCTTCCCAAAAAGGGGCATCTGTAGACACCAAAACAACACCAATCCGATTATGTGACTGCAAACACTGATCGCTTTGACAAACACAGCCCCCAAGGCAGCCCTCAGAGGTTAAATATGGTCTTAACCACTTTCATAGCAATTTTGTAAGGTCAAGAAGCAATTTGGCACACTTGGACACTTTGCCCAGTATTCGTCTCACCCAGGGACAAATTCAAAATAGAATCCGTCCCTGGGTGGGATGAATTCTAAGCTTAACGGGAAAAAAAAGACAAATGGCGCCAAGTGGCAGCCTAGAACATGGGTGTAGACACCAAAACAGCACCAATCCGATTATGTGACCGCAAACACTGATCGCTTTGACAAACACAGTCCCCAGGGCAGCCCTCAGAGGTTAAACAGTGGTCTTAACCACTTTCATAGCAATTTTGTGAGGTCAAGGAGCAATTTGGCACACTTGGACACTTTGCCCAGTATTCGTCTCACCCAGGGACGAATTCAAAATAGAATCCGTCCCACCCCAGGACGAATTCTAAATCCGTCCCTGGGTGGGATGAATTCTAAGCTTAACGGGCAAAAAGGCAAATGGTGCCAAGTGGCAGCCCAGAACAGTCAGTTAAGGGCTCCTACCTTGCACGCATGTGTAAGTGGACAGAGGGGCCGTTAGAGGACTGTTACAAGAAGCATTTATCAAAGTTCAAGTCAAGGGAAGACTCCCCTCCCTCATGGGAAGACAAGACTGCCACATGGCGCCCATGGCCAACACTTGGCTTTTGTGCTTCCCTCCCAAAAGAGACCCCTTGGGTCTATAAAAGGTGGGACTTTTCTCACCCAAAACATGCAGGTGGAAGGAGTGTTCAAGCAACGAAGTGCTGCCGAATCGAAGACTCATTTGCATCCCCTTTTGTTCACCTTCCTACATCCATCAATCTCTTTTGCAAGGGAGGTTGTTGGGTGGCCTTTGGAAGCTCGAACCTTACTCAAATCCGACGCATGGACATCTGAACCTACCAATTCGCCGACCCCCCAATCCTAAAAGGTTTTGGGCCCATCCTTGGTGGATTGGCTCCAAAATCGAGGGCCAACGGTGGGAGGCCCACTTGGGCACCCCCGCACCCCCAAGTTCTAATTTCAGTTTTTGAGCACTTTAGATTATTTTTTAGATTGCATTCTGTGTTACTAGGTCTGATTAGTCTATAATTGCAATTTTGTAGCTTTTGGTCAGATTTTAGGGTGTTTTGTATTGCTTTATCGTTTCGCTAACTTGCAGGTGTCAAGGTCAAATTCTCGAGGGAGGAGGCCAAATTGGGAAAATCCGACCATCTGGGTCGTCCCAAAATGGCCCCAATTACCTAACCCCCCTATTTGCAGGAGTTTTGCAGGTCCCGGGATCCGACATTGGAGCAGCGACAGGTCGATTTCTCCTATTCGAAGAATTCGTCCCACCCAGGGACGAATTACAGTCAGAATTCGTCCTGCCCAGGGACGAATTCTAGTTTAAGGTGGATTTTCCAGCCGCCTCGGTGGCGATGGCCTTCGGTGACTTGTTCTTACCTTCTGTCAGATTTTGAAGCAATTTGGATTCACTGTTTTCATGGTTTCAAGCAAATATTCGTATGCATATTTTGTTAGTTTTAGAGAGAGAATGCTTTTCATTTGCAATAGGTGCTACTAACGTCTTGATCATTTCTTTGTTTGCAGGAGAAGCAGCAGAGGCGAAGAACCCATCAACATCAGCGGCGGCATCATCTTAGCCCGCCCAGTGCAATCGTGGGCACGCGGAAGGAGGAACCATTCAGCGATTGTAATCAAACCTTATTTGCGCTCCTAGCCCCTGAAAAGGGAGGAGGCATTATTGTAACAGAGATCGAAAGAAATTAATGAAAGGGCTATTTTTCTTTATCTGATTGCGTCTCTTACAACATGTCTCTTTTCGTTTCATGTAATGTACATTCCTAGGACTTAGGCGTGCTTAACTTTGAATGCAATTGCACTTGGTGTTTCTTTTGACCGGAATCTCGTGCTTTCAGTGGCGATCACGGTGGGACCATCTAAGACAGCCATGTACCAAAAAAAAAAAAAAAAAAATTCAACAAAAACAAACAAACAAAAATCTCCAAGGATTATCGCAATCTCTTGGTCACCCAAAAATCTCCAAGGATTATCGCAATCTCTTGGTCACCCAAAAGCTCCAAGGATTATCGCAATCTCTTGGTCAATACCAAAAAGCTCCAAGGATTATCGCAATCTCTTGGTCACTCCAAAAGCTCCAAGGATTATCGCAATCTCTTGGTCACTCCAAAAAGCTCCAAGGATTATCGCAATCTCTTGGTCACCCAAAAAGCTCCAAGGATTATCACAAATTCTTGGTCAACCCAAAAAGCTCCAAGGATTATCGCAATCTCTTGGTCAACCCAAAAAGCTCCAAGGATTATCGCAATCTCTTGGTCAACCCAAAAAGCTCCAAGGATTATCGCAATCTCTTGGTCACCCAAAAAGCTCCAAGGATTATCGCAATCTCTTGGTCACCTAAAAAGCTCCAAGGATTATCGCAATCTCTTGGTCAACACAAAAAGCTCCAAGGATTATCGCAATCTCTTGGTCACCTAAAAAGCTCCAAGGATTATCGTAATCTCTTGGTCAATACAAAAAGCTCCAAGGATTATCGCAATCTCTTGGTCAACCCAAAAGCTCCAAGGATTATCGCAATCTCTTGGTCAAACAAATCAAGAAATTCAACAAAAACAAAACAACAAAAATCATCAAAAACAACAAAGATTTGCATCTCAATTCTAGGCATACTCAAATTCATCAAAATCAACAAAAACACCATGCATAAATTTTACCACACTACAGTCAGTGGTCTGGGAATGTACTAAGAGTTTCAGTGATTCAGTCATCATTTTCCTCTTTAGCCATGTAGTGTACCAAGTCGAACGGATTTTACAAAGGTAGAGTCATACTTGAAATACACCTTGTTACGTAACATCCCAACACAAATCAAAACATTAAAATTCCCAAAATTGTGTGAACGAAAGACGAAACCTGCAAAATAATCTAGGTCACCACAAGCGAAACGGTTATCTTGCTCATCCCCCTGTGCGAATGACCCCTAGAATGCTGAGAGTTGGCAAAAGGACAAGCATCCTCCCTACCCAATTCCCTAAGAATCCCTAAAGTTCTCAACAGTTGCAAAACACAAAAATTTGCAAAAATGTCAAAACTCAAAAATTTGACAAAATACAGTGCAAACATCAAAAGGCACAAACAACAGTGATTTTCATCACTCCATATCCCCAATCCCTTGCTCAAAAGAAAAATCAATCAAAATAAACAGTGATCTTATCACTACAAAAGAGCAAGTATCCCAATACAATTGAAAAAAAAGAAGGGAGTTGACCTTGAATCCCTGGAACTCTCAGCATTCTGTAGGTCATAAGGCAAGCTTCAATACCAATTCGGTAACAGAAGTAAACCTCCCGCATGACGATATATCTGTCACATTAACTTGTGTACAGATCAATGTTTGCATGTGGATGAGCTAGCTTATGGCATCCTGGATTACAACGCAGATTAATCTTAGTACATACAACAAAGGAATTCGTGGAGCTAATTAGGTGATCCTCAGTACAGGTTCGGTTGAAAGCCCATCTAGCACTGGCGGTATCCTAACAAATACCACTAAATGAACTCAATTGCACACACAGGGATGTGAAATAACTTGGTCAAAAACAAGTCCGATTCATACCTTGGTCAAAAGTCTTGTAAGATAAAGTACAGTCATGGCTAGTGAGCTAAAACCGTCTGAGTCTCAGAAAACCTTAGCTACATTTCTAAACCAACTGCGCTACTTTTCATCTTTGCAAATACCATCAAAAAAATACAAAAATAGAAAAACCATGTATACATGTAGAGGCATACATCACAGCAATCGCCTAAAAACAAAATAACAGAGCTCTAAACAGTCTATGGTGCCATAGCCAAACATCACAAATCCCATTCATCCATTTCATATCTGCATATCACATATAAATCAAAACCATTTGCATTCATCATAGCATATGCATCCATCAAAATAAATCAATATGCATACATCCATATTCATCAACCATCATGCACAAGATCAAAGAAAATCAAAACAACAAGAACAACAAATAAATGCAACACAAAAACAAAAAGCAATAAACATTGCCAGACACAAGTGCTCTTGCACTTAACCTCTTGGCATAGCAAAATTGATGTCGGGGTTTACATTGTCACTATCCTACTCCCGAAGAAGGCTACCATAGCCGGACCGCTCCACGGGAAGACGGATTTTCGACAATTTCATCCCCAAATGGCATCACAAAAAACAACAAAAACAACAAAAAAATGCAACACAAAACAAGCAATAAACATTGCCAGACACAAGTACTCTTGCACTTAACCTCTTGGCATAGCAAAATTGATGTCGGGGTTTGCATTGTCACTATCCTACTCCCGAAGAAGGCTACCATAGCCGGACCGCTCCACGGGAGGACGGATTGCCGACAATTCAATCACCAAATGGTGTCACAAAAAACAACAAAAACAGTACAAAATTCAACAAAAACACAACAAAAACATTGTCGGGCATAAGTGCTCATGCACTTAACCTCTAGGCAAAGAAAATCGATGTCGAGGTCCAAATTATCGCTCTCCTAATTCCCCAAGAAGGCTATCATAGCCGGACCGCTCCACGGGAAATAGGTTTTCGACGATTTCACCTCATTATGACATCACCAAAAGGGTTAACACCCACCAAAAATAGGTCCATATGTTGGAAAAATTGCACACGCTTAACGGTAAACCCTCTAAAGGCACACCTTGCACAAGTCATCTTGGGTCAAGCGACTCGTCGCTTCTCTCACGAAGGTCATTCCCTCATCGATTCGTCGCTTGAGGGGGTAGTCACACTTAGTCACCAATCAACAATCACACACCCAATTAAGGAAAACGACATGCATTCAAAGAATCATTGACAAAGACAATCATGCTCCTGCTTGGGGCAGTAAACAAGCAACAATCAAATCAATCAAACACTTGGCATTTCGTGAATCATGAACACAAGGTTCCCCCTGAGGATAAAAATGCCCTTCACTTGTTCATGACTGATCAATGTCTAAGTTCAAGTCACACCTCACCAAAACAGGTTAATACTTGAAATCAAATTCCTTAGCTCGTCAGAAGCAAGGATTCAAGAATGCATGCCCTTTCCATACTTGGGGCATCAAAAGTTGGTTAGGTTACCAAGAAACCCTAATCATTAGTGCTTTGGTTATCTATTTTTGCTCAGCACTGCGTCACCCGCAGCGCTTCCCAAAAAGGGGCATCTGTAGACACCAAAACAACACCAATCCGATTATGTGACTGCAAACACTGATCGCTTTGACAAACACAGCCCCCAGGGCAGCCCTCAGAGGTTAAACAGTGGTCTTAACCACTTTCATAGCAATTTTGTGAGGTCAAGAAGCAATTTGGCACACTTGGACACTTTGCCCGATATTCGTCTCACCCCGGGACGAATTCAAAATAGAATCCGTCCCACCCCGGGACGAATTCTGAATCCGTCCCTGGGTGGGACGAATTCTAAGCTTAACGGGCAAAAAGGCAAATGGTGCCAAGTGGCAGCCCGAACAATCAGTTAAGGGCTCCTACCTTGCACGCATGTGTAAGTGGACAGAGGGGCCGTTAGAGGACTGTTACAAGAAGCATTTATCAAAGTTCAAGTCAATTGAGGACTCCCCTCCCTCATGGGAAGACAAGAGCGCCACATGGCGCCCATGGCCAACACTTGGCTTTTGTGCTTCCCTCCCAAAAGAGACCCCTTGGGTCTATAAAATGTGGGACTTTTCTCACCCAAAACAGGCGAGGTGGAAGGAGTGTTCAAGCAACGAAGTGCTTGCCGAATCGAAGACTCATTTGCATCCCCCTTTGTTCACCTTCCTACATCCATCAATCTCTTTTGCAAGGGAGGTTGTTGGGTGGCCTTTGGAAGCTCGAACCTTACTCAAATCCGACGCATGGACATCCGAACCTACCAATTCGCCGACCCCCCAATCCTAAAAGGTTTTGGGCCCATCCTTGGTGGATTGGCTCCAAAATCGAGGGCCAACGGTGGGAGGCCCACTTGGGCACCCCCGCACCCCCAAGTTCTAATTTCAGTTTTTGAGCACTTTAGATTATTTTTTAGATTGCATTTTGTGTTACTAGGTCTGATTAGTCCATAATTGCAATTTTGTAGCTTTTGGTCAGAGTTTAGGGTGTTTTGTATTGCTTTGTCGTTTCGCTAACTTGCAGGTGTCAAGGCCAAATTCCCGAGGGAGGAGGCCAAATTGGGAAAATCCGACCATCTGGGTCGTCCCAAAATGGCCCCAATTACCTAACCCCCTATTTGCAGGAGTTTTGCGGGTCCCGGGATCCGACATTGGAGCAGCGACGGGTCGATTTCTCCTATTCGGAAGAATTCGTCCCACCCGGGGACGAATTACGATCGAGATTCGTCCTGCCCGGGGACGAATTCCAGTTTAAGGTGGATTGGCCAGTTGCCTCGGTGGCGATGGCCTTCGGTGACTTGTTCTTACCTTACGTCGGATTTTGAAGCAATTTGGATTCATTGTTTTCATGGTTTCGAGGCAAATATTCGTATGCATATTTTGTTAGTTTTAGAGAGAGAATGCTTTTCATTTGCAGCGAGGTGCTACTAACGTCTTGATCATTTCTTTGTTTGCGGGAGAAGCGACGGAGGCGAAGAACCCATCAACATCGGCGGCGGCATCATCTTAGCCCGCCCGGTGCAATCGTGGGCACGCGGAAGGAGGAACCATTCAACGATTGTAATCAAACCTTATTTGCGCTCCTAGCCCCCGAAAAGGGAGGAGGCATTATTGTAACAGAGATCGAAAGAAATTAATGAAAGGGCTGTTTTTCTTTATCTGATTGCGTCTCTTACAACATGTCTCTTTTCGTTTCATGTAATGTACATTCCTAGGACTTAGGCGTGCTTAACTTTGAATGCAATTGCACTTGGTGTTTCCTTTGACCGGAATCTCGTGCTTTCAAGTTGATGACTCCTGCATTGCACGCGTGTGTAAGTGGACAGAGGGGCCATTAGAATACTGTCACAAAAGGCATTTATCAAAGCCCAAGTCAATGGAGGACTCCCCTCCCTCATGGGAAGACAAGACTACCACATGGCGCCTATGACCAACACATGGCATTTGTGCTTCCTTCCCAAAAGAGACCCCATGGGTCTATAAAAGGTGGGAATTTTCTCACCCAAAATATACAGGTTGAAGGAGTTTTCAAGCAACAAAGTGCTGCCGAGTTGAAGACCCACTTGCATCCCTTTTGGTTCACCTTCCCACATCCACCAATCTCTTTTGCAAGGGAGATTGTTGGGTGGCCTTTGGAAGCTCGAACCTGACCCAAATCCAACACATGGACACTTGAACCAACCAATTCGCCGACCCCCCAATCCTAAGAGGTTTTGGGCCCATCCCTAGTGGATTGGCTCCAAAATCAAGTTCCAACGGTGGGAGGCCCACTTGGGCACCCCCGCACTTCCCAAATCCTATTTTAAGTTTTAGAACATTTTAGATTACTTTTTCAGGTTGCAGTTTGTGTTATTAGGTTTGATTAACCCATAGCTGCAATTTTGTAACTTTTGGTCAGATTCTAGTATGTTTTGTGTCGCTTTGTTGTTTCGTTGACTTGCAGGTGTCAAGGTCAAATTCCCAAGGGTAGAGGCCAAATTGGGAGAATCCGACCATCTGGGTCATCCCAAAATGGCCCCAATTACATAACCCCCCTATTTGCAGGCATTTTGTAGGTCTCGGGATCCGACATTGGAGCAGCAGCAGGTCGGTTTCTTCAACACAGAAGAATTCGTCCCACCCAGGGACGAATTGCAGTCAGAATTCATCTTGCCCAGGGATGAATTCTAGTTGAAGGTAGATTGGCTAGCTGTCTCAGTGGCAGTGGCCTTCTGGTAACTTTTCCTATCTTCTGTCAAGTTTTGAAGCCATTTGGACTCACTGTATTTACTGTTTTAGGCAAATGTTTACATGCATATTTCGTTAGTTTTAGAGAACAAACACTTTTCATTTGCGACAGATGCTACTGACATCTTGGTTGTTTCTTTGTTCACAGGAGAAGCAGCGAAGGTTAAGAACTCATCGACATCAGCGACGGCATCACCTTGGCCCGCCCATTGCAATCGTGGGCACATGGAAGGAGGAAGACTAAGTCACACATTGTAACAAAGACAAATTTAATGCTCCTAGCCCCTAAAAAGGGAGGAGACGTCTATGTAACCGAGGATAAGATATTTGAATAAAGAGGGCTGTGATTTCTTTACATCTTTTCTTTCCTTTCCAAATTGTCTCTTTCCTTTGTTTTGGTGCATAAGGTTAAAGCGTTACATTTCGTCTTACGTTGCATAATTAGTGCTTCCTTTGCCCGGAATCTCGTGCTTTC
>JAQPPZ010001932.1:1800000-2023874 GCA_028583015.1 Wollemia nobilis | reverse complement strand
AAAAATATTTGAGGGAGGGTCGTATCATCACGGGCGAGCGAGACTATTCCTGCAACCATGGAAGATGGGATTTGACCCGAGGGTAGAATCGATTGTAGTACCAATATGGGTAAGATTATATGCCCTTCCCATTTGAATTTTGAAAAGAGAAGGTACTCGAGGTAATAGGAAACTTACTAGGTCATTATCAAGGTAGATCAAGATAAATAATTTTAGGAGGATTGATAATTTTTGTGAGGATTTGTGTAGAAATGGACCTCAGTAAACCTCTTACAATAGCGATAAACCTAAAAATAGAAGTTTTTGTTTGGTACCAACAACTAGATTGTGAGGTTATTCCATTCAGATGTCGAGTGTACCACACTCATGGACATCTGGATAGAATGTGCCCAACAATTAAGGATCATCAATTTGAACAAGAGGGGATAGTAGCAAATATTAACATGGTGGGCCAATATCCTCATTAGAAGATAAATCAGAAGGAAGGAAAAGGCCCAACAGACTCTAAGGGCTTCCAAAAGATAATCAGAAGGCCAAATAAAAAAAATCAACACAGTAACCAAAGACAAGGAGAAAAAATGGGAAGAACAAACAATAGATATGAGGTGTTCAAACAACTGAGAAGCTTGGAAATAGAAGGGGATTTTCAAATAGAAGGATTAGAGGATGATACCCAGCAAGTCATACTAGTATATCAGGAATAATAACTCAGTCTATTGTCAGGGACAAGCAAGGAGCAGAACCAGACACAACGTCACTCATGGAACAGGAGATTCAGCCCACAAGGGATCAGAGGAGGGGAAATAGAGCAGGGGATAGTTTTAACTCATGAAATAGAGATTAAAGAAGGAAATAAGAACAAAGACAACCCTACTTTAGGGATTCATCAAGTGGAGAAGAAACAAAAACTAAACCAATTTGTACGGAGGCATTCAAAGAAGGATAAGATGGAGGAACAAGGAAGCAATTTGAGCTAGAATGGACAGGTAAACTCGATGGCTGATTTTTTATCTTTTAATTCTCAATGATATTAATTAATTGGAATGTGAGGGGTTTACGCATTTTCCCCAGAAAAAAGGTAGTCAAAAACATTATCATAGATATGAGTCTAGATATAGTTTTGTTATAGGAAACCAAAATGCAAGGAGAAGACTTACAAAAAATAAATAGGAGGATATGGCAAAAAGGAGAGATCCTTACTCAATTGACATAGGGAAAATCAGGTGGATTGGCCACTATGTGGAATCACCAATTGTTCCTAGCAATAAGGGGGACCTCTATGAGAGGGGTGTTGATGTTCTAGTTACAAAATAGGAAAAGTGGGAAAAAATGGACTATAGTTAATATTTATGGACCACAAATAGTCAGAGCATAGAGGGATCAATGGGCAATGATCCAGACTTTTAGAGACAATTACCCAGAGGACTAATGGATTGTGGGAGGAGACCAAGGTTGTGCATAAGGGGTTGGACTCAAAATGTACTTGTAAAAAAATGACGAATCCTAATCAAAATCACATGAGGACACTTGCAATTTCCTGGAAAATCACAAGCAATAATTTAAAAATTATTGTTTGTTTTCAAAACTTTCTAAACGAGCAATTAAATGCATACATGCAAAGGATAATTACAGAGAAATTATTAAAAAAGTAGAACTAATAGTGTTACATAATGGAAGTCAAAAAATAGGCAAGATAAAATTCAACATCGCAAATGGCAAAAACTAGGGTTTCGGAGGCATCAAATCCTAGAAGTCTGAGGAATTGAACTAGGGTTTCAGAGTTTAGGGCAGATACATGGAGAATATTTTCATGCAAAAAACACCATCATAGAGGATCAATCTTGTTGGAGGATATTTCAATAGTATGGATCACGACCAAGAATGGGGGACATAGGTACTTCTGTACCAAATCATCCTAAACAAGGAATCTCATACCGAAAGAAGCTATGTGGTGTCCAATATAACTTCAATGACTATAAAACATAGGCAAGGACAATAAAAAACACCATGGGGAAGCTATGTGGTATTTTTATTTCTTTGGGTAGGGAGGAGCTTGTCCTTTTGTTGATTCTCAACATTTTTGAACCATGCACACAGGGGGATGAGCAAGGTAAAATTTTTGCTTAAGGTAACAAGGACCACTTTGTAGGTTTCATATTTCCTTGTGCGAAACTTGGATTTATTAATGTGAGAGTGTGTTGGGATTCTGACGTATACAAGGTACAATAAAAGGAGGACTCTACCTTCTAAAAATTAGGATATCTTTCTACAAATATGAAAAGAAAACTAGAGACAGTTGAGTGTCAAAAAACCCTAATGACACCTTACAACATATGACTAGGTGAAGGGGAACAAACACAAATACGAAAGGTGGGGAATGTGGATGGAAATGATAATTGTAATGTAGATGGGTGTTAATAATGACTTTTGACAAAGTTGATTTTGAAGGATGGCTAGTGTATAGACCTGGTGCTAGACATGTATGAGCAACTCTAGAATGCAAAATGCAATTATGGGTATGCTTAATGCAAGTGATTGTATAATGCAGTGATATGAAATGCAATGTAATGCAATATTTTTGGGTTGTTATTATTATGATGTTTTTGGATTTTGATTAATATATATATATATATACACACATTTGACCAATGGGCTTAGTGGATGCCATTGGGGATTATTGTGTATCCAAAGGGTTTATGGGTACCTTTGGGGCTTTTTGGTGACCAAAGGATTTATGGGTACCTTTGGGGATTTTTAGGTGACCAAAGGGTTTATGGGTACCTTTGGGGCTTTTTGGGTGACCAAAGGGTTTATGAATACATTTGAGGCTTTTTGGGTGACAAAAGGATTTATGGGTACCTTTGGGGCTTTTTGGGTGACTAAAGAGTTTATGGGTACCTTTGGAGCTTTTTGGGTGACCAAAGGGATTATGGATGCCTTTGGGGCTTTTTTGTGACCAAAGGGTTTATGGATATCTTTGGGGCTTTTTGGGTGACCAAAGAATTTATGGGTACCTTTGGGGCTTTTGGGTGACCAAAGGATTTACGGATACCTTTGGGGCTTTTTGGGTGACCAAAGGGTTTATGGATACCTTTGGGGATTTTTAGGTGACCAAAGGGTTTATGGATACCTTTGGGGCATTTTGGGTGACCAAAGGGTTTATGTTTACCTTTGGGGCTTTTTGGTTACTAAAGGATTTATGGGTACCTTTGGGGCTTTTTGGGTGACCAAATGGTTTATGGATACCTTTGGGGATTTTTGGGTGACCAAAGGGTTTATGGATACCTTTGGGGCTTTTTGGATGACCAAAGGGTTTATGGATAGTTTTAGGGCTTTTTCGGTACCAAAGAGTTTACAGATACCTTTGGGGCTTTGTGGGTGACCAAAGGGTTTATGGATACCTTTGGGGTTTTGTGGTTGACCAAAGGGTTTACGAATACCTTTGGGGATTTTTGGGTGACCAAAGGGTTTATGGATACCTTGGGGGATTTTTGGCTAACAAAAGGGTTTATCGATACCTTTGGAGATTTTTGGGTGACCAAATGGTTTATGGATACCTTTGGGGCTTTTTGGGTGACCAAAGGGTTTATGGGTACCTTTGGGGCTTTTTGGTGACCAAAGGATTTATGGGTACCTTTGGGGATTTTTGGGTGACCAAAGGGTTTATGGATACCTTTGGGGATTTTTGGGTGACCAAAGGGTTTACGAATACCTTTGGGGCTATTTGGGTGACCAAAGGGTTTATGTATACCTTTGATTCTTTTTGGGTGACCAAAGGGTTTACAGATACCTTTGGAGTTGTTTGGGTGACCAAAGAGTTTATGGATACCTTTGGGGTTTTTTGGGTGACCAAAGGATTTATGAATACCTTTGGGGATTTTTGGGTGACCAAAGGGTTTATGGATACCTTCGAGGATTTTTGGTGACCAAAGGGTTTATAGATACCTTTGGGGCTTTTTGTGTGACAAAAGGGTTTAGGGATACCTTTGGGGCTTTTTGGGTGACCAAAGGGTTTACGGATACCTTTGGGGATTTTTGGGTGACCAAAGGGTTTATGGCTACCTTTGGGGCTTTTTGGTGACCAAAGGATTTATGGGTACCTTTGGGGCTTTTGGGTGACCAAAGGGTTTATGGATACCTTCGAGGATTTTTGGGTGACTAAAGAGTTTATATATACCTTTGGGGCTTTTTGGGTGACCAAAGGGTTTATGGATACCTTTGGGGCTTTTTGGGTGACCAAAGGGTTTGTGGATACCTTTGGGGATTTTTGGGTGACCAAAGGGTTTATGGGTACCTTTGAGGCTTTTTGGGTGACCAAATGGTTTATGGATACCTTTGGAGCTTTTTGGGTGACCAAATGGTTTATGGATACCTTTGGGGATTTTTGGGTGACCAAAGGATTTATGGATACCTTTAGGGCTTTTTGGTGACGAAAGGATTTATGAGTACCTTTGCGGTGGAAGGGGGTGAGCTTGCTCCTTAAGTGGTAGGAGCTGTCACCAGATGAGATTTGGTAATGGGAACACATGCAGATAGAACTCTTATTCATTATCCAATGAGACAATATGTTCATATTTTTCATATTAAATATGGGAGTTAATAGGTGCTAAGTTGTAATCATATTCATCATTAGTTGTCCATTCATAAGGAGGACCTTGATCCTCTACCTCATTGTCAGATGGAAGAGTATGTGAACCTTCACCTTCTTCATAGGATTGGATGAAATCATGAGATATCTCTTGATATATTATATTTGTGGGGAAATAATCCCCCAAAGAGTGGACATGATTAGAATTAGTGTAAGGATCACGTACAAGATCATCTCTATAGTTCAAAACCAAACGCTCTAAACTATTTGTGAGGACATCGAGAGGTATAGGCTTGTTGTGTCCTAAACCATATTTATCATATGGTATTTGATATTATGACTGGCAAGGAACACGGGTACCTTGTTTGTACAACCCCAACCTCATATCCATGCCAATGGTAGTGATGGAGATATCACATGCAATAGTCAGGATTGGACATATAATTGATGTCCTTAGAAAAAGGTTGAGATATGGTTATGTTCCATATTCAATAACCCCATATATGCAGTTTGTTTGAGTGGGAGGTATGCCTAGAGGTATGATGGTACCTATGGGAAGACGAGGTCATCCCATATTCTGTATCGTCTCAATGGTTGGAACTACTATAATATTCCTTAATAAGTATTCTCCTAAACTCGTAGTAGCCAGATGGACTGTGACCTATGATGGTGAGGATGGAGGAGACGAAAGCGAGGCTTGAGATGAATTTCTTCATCTCATGAGGTGGTTCCTCATCTACCAGACTAGGAATTTCTTTCGTGGAAATGATAGAGATGATTGGATGGATCTCGTAAATAACCCACCAAGGTATGAATTTTAAACCATTCACAAGATATATGATATTCATGCAAAGGAATAGCAGCTTTAGGGACAAGGCCTTTACCTCATGATACACTTTCGAAATGAACTTGTGCAAACACTTCCCCAGTGCCATTGAGATCTCCAACAAACTCAAAATAAATTGATTTTATTGTATGAATGGCAACCATTAAAAAAGGGGAACTAAAACTACCTCAGGGTGGCATTTATGTAGAAGATAATATTTTCCCACCCCTAAACCTACCAAACTAGCACCTATTTTTTGCTCTTATATCGCCTATCCTTCTTTTATATATAGAATGAGTCTAATAATCCAAAATAAATTTTAAAGTAAATAATAATAGTAGTTGAAGTAAGAATGTTATTTAAATTTTATAATTTATTTTGTTTAAGGTGTGAAATAATTTATAAATATTTTGGTATACCATTTTTAATATGTATTTAAAGATTCAAAATAATTTTCAAATTAAATAGTAATAATAGTAAAAGTGTTATATAATTTTTTTTTCCAATAAAGGTGTGATAGAGTATTTTTTTAAAAATTGAGTATACTTTTACTGAATGTCTAAACGTCCAAAATAATTTTCAAAGCGTTAAGTAAGTTTAATATAAAGTCTCTATACTTTTAATATTTTGACTCCCTCTTTATTATAAAATATATATTAGAGAACAATTACAAAAGAGATATTTAGATATATGTAATAAATTGATCATTTTATTTGATTATAAATTATTATAAGAATAATTTAAGATGATATATATAATGTTTTAATTTTTTTTTTTTGTTTATCTAGATTTTTTCATTTATAGAATACTTAGTTATTAGCAGCTTATAAATAGGAAAATATATTTTAAATGGAAAGCAATTTGAAAGCTTAAACAAATAAGTGAGAGTTAAGGAAAGAAATTAGGGTTAAAAGCCAAGGTAGCCACACAAGAGTGCACCTTTATAAAGAGCATGTCCAAAAGAATTTCTAAAGAAAAGTTTAAAATATAGTGGTTTGGTAAGTTTCCAAGAGATAAAGGTTCAATGAAAAAATTCTAAATCCATTCATTGAAGATAATTTAGTTAGCGATTTTGTAATTTGTTCTTCTTTTGTATATGTAATAAAATATATTTTTTCCTATTGTGAGAGATCTATAGGGTCATTTCTTATCATTCTTAGTTCTTATTTATGCTCTTATTATATATATTTAATGTGTGCATGAATATTTTGTATTACCTTCGTCCACCAAATTCAATCTATTCATCAAAATACAAGATCATTATGAGGAAACATCTTATTCATGGTGAGGATAGTCAAGTTGTTGTCCCCTAGAGGTTTTAAAATCATATTGTAGATTATTTGATAGTATAATGCATTTATTTTAGGTCCGAGGTGTAGACCAATTGGTTCATCCAAACCCCATAAGGGGGGCAGAGGTCCAAGGTTCAAATATCGGGCCTCGTCGGACTGAACGCTTGTCCCTTTCTTGGTGCTTTCAAATGATTGTGGCATGGTGGTTATAGGGGCAAACTACGCGAAGATCTGTGTGGCGGCTTCTAAGGCGGACAATGCGCAGAATACTATGGCGGCCATAAAGCTGGACGACTGCCGGATTCGTGGCGGCTCCGATTCCACCATGTAATTCAAAAAATAAAATACTTTTATTTTCATGGATTTCAGTTTGTCTTATCTCAATTTTTTTAGTTGATCTTTCGTAATGTTTCAACATTGTATTGCTCTCATTTAATATGCAATCCTGGCGGCCTAAAACGGACAGCCCGTTTTCAGCTATCGATTCCACCATGTTTAAAAAAAAAAAAAAATTCATTTTTTTCTGTTTGAGTTTGTCAATTATCTAAATTTTATTTTAATCTTTCGATGTTATCACAAATATGTAATTGCTCTCAAATTTTAATATTAGTTGAATCTTGCATAAAATAAAATGTTATGTAATTGCTCTCATATTTTTATTATAGATCTATTTATATTTTTATTAATTTTAATTGGTTTTTTTTTTTAAACATTTCAGTTAAAACCCAAGGAGGCAGAGGTATCTCTTTCGCCAAAAATCACTCGACTTACACGTGACCTACCACATTTAAGGAGAAGGCTTAAAAAAACAAAAAAAACACACAAACAAACCAAAAAAAACTAGCTTAACAATTTAAAATGACTTTCATGATTTCAATCAGTGTTTCCAAACTCCATGATTTCAATCAGTGTTTCCAAAGTCCAAGTTACGTTTTATTCGCTGACTTGTACGGATAGAAGACAGGGCCGGGGAGAGGCATACAAATAAATTTATTTTAATTTCTTTCATGTTTTTTTTTTCCGAGTTTTTCGCGAGTTTTTTCCGAGTCGCCGACAACTCGGGAAAATTAGGCTCTCGAGTTTATAGCGAATAGCAAGTTTCAAAACACTGATTTCAACTCACCAGAAATACAACGAAACACTGGCACAGTTTCGCCGAAAATCACTTACAATTTCGCTGAGAGGTCACAGAACTCTAGCCGAGAGATACCTCCACTTTCAAGGCAACTTCGACGAAAATCATCGCAATAGAGGTCGGACTGCTTTGAAGATAGAAATCAATCTGCAAAATTTTTTGTTGTTTATGTGTTTATATTGTTTTGGTGATTGTTTTGCATATTATTTCAGCCGTGAAGATACAAATCAATTTAAATAAATAAAGACAGTCTAAGAAGTTCAATCACACAAATATCTGTACGTTAAATATGCTATTCAGAAAATATTTGTACTCAAAGATGGTAAATATCATATGACAAGTCATGTCATATCATGCCATGAAATTAATGTGGATGATAGGTAACTTTAACAATTTTTGCAACATAAGATAGATAAATAATTAACGTAAAACGGAATTCCAACTGTATGCCCTAACAATTTTTCTACCACTTATGGTTGTCAGGCAACTGTTCACGTCCACGTCCACTAGCGGATTCCACTCCCACACCCCGTCTGCGTTTGAAACTATTTTTTATATTATTTTATACCATGCAGATTCCACTTCCACTTCCGTCTAAATTTTTTATTTTTTATTTTTTCTACCACACGGGTTCCACTTCCTCTTCCCGTCTACTTATTGAACTATTTTTTTACCATTTATTTCTACCACGCGGATTGATAATGTCGGAGAAAGTCATGAAGGGCTGACGTCCACTTCGACTTCCAGTATTTTTCGTTTTTTATGACACGTGGATTTCTGAACTTAAGCGTAGATACAATACTAGAAGACATTGGAATATTTTGTCGTCAAAGTGCTTCTTTTAAGAAGACATTGGAATATTTGGTAGGAAAAGAGTAATGCGCGTGAGAGTGCTTCTTTCAAGAAGACAATGGAATATTTGGTAGAAAAAGAGTAATGCCCGTAAAAGAAGAGATTGGAATATTTGCTAGGTGAAAGTGCTTTTTTCAAGGTTAGGTGGATTGATAAGTGTAGGTGTAGTTGGGTATTTCTAAGAAGAGATTTAGGTTTAAATTTTGAGAGAAAGCTAACCATTTGTAAAGGTATCTGTCAGAGTGCTTCTTTTAAGAAGATATTGGAATATTTGGTAGGTGTAAGTGCTTTCTCCAAGGTTAGGTGGATTGGTAAGTGTAGGTGTAGTTGGGTACTTATCAAGAAGAGACTTAGTTTCAAATTTTGAGGGGAATCTAACCATTTGTAAAGGTAGTTTTCTTCTCTGAATCCTTATCCTTTAAGTACGCACCAAACCAATGATGATGGTATGGACCTTAAGCAACTGGTGGTCCCCATCTCTTGTCGGGTCAACAAGAACGAGAAAAATAAGTTTGTTGGAAGCAGTCCCTACGGATTAAACCTTGCATAGGTCAAATTGATGATGACGATACGAACCCCGAGCGACCGATGGTCCCCATCTCACGTTGGGTCAACAAGAACGAGACAAATAAGTTTGTTGGAAGCAGTCCATGTGGTTTGAACCCTGCGCTGGTCAGTTACTAAAAATAGTGGTTGAAACCAACTCTCTTATATAATTAAAAAAAGTATTTTTTAACAAGAAAATAAGTGAAAAAACTTGGAAAGTAACTATAATATAAAAACATTTATGGTACCTTTAAAAGAGTGTAAAGATAAAAAGATAAATTTAAAGATAGAAAAATGTGATATATTAGTTTAAAAAAGGAGTCATCTTAATAGGGCGGGGATAATGTTTTGGTTATCTTAAAAAGTCATTTAGTATCTTGAAAAACTATTTACTTAAGGAGAAAAAAAAACAACATGGATTATAGATTTGTAAATTTTTGTTTTGCTTGTGTTTTGGAAGCATAAAACGATGGATTGGATAATCCATTAAAGTATTAATGAGGTTAGTGATATTAATACTTGAAATATTAATACCAATGTTAATAATTCATATTAACATTTGATATTAATTTAATCTACGAGATGAATTGTTAATTATTGCTAAGTAAGTATTTTGATTAATCATAGGACATTAACTTTAATACAAGTAAAAGTTTTTCTTCCTTCTTTTTATATACACATAAATACATTTAGATTAAAGGAAGAAAAGTGTTGTTCTAGCCTTAGAAAAATATTAATTAGCATTAATCTTAATAATTAAGTGTTATCTTATGTTTGGGGGATTTAATTAAAGTACGTGAGTAATAACACGTTGTTATGTTTGTGGGTATACGTTAGCTAACATGTAAACATTGAAATCCAAGATAATATCAGGACAACAAGGTGATGTCATTCCTCCACCTTACCAATAATTCGTTGGAAGCAAAATGCATGGAGCTAAAAGTAAAGGTTTCCTTTATGTATCCTTGAGAAAGGCAATAAATTATGATCTTTGGTTTTTAGAAGAAGCATAAGTATAAGGAAGTAGGAGGAAGTTTTTGGATGATTAGCTATAGAATTCTTACCATAATGTGTCGGCATTGAAGAGGTATTTGCCTCAAGAATCATCTTTCCTTTATTTTGGATATTGTTAACTGCTTGCTATTCTTCTTTATGCACCTTGCTCTCTTATTGGATGCTTGCATTATTATACGGTTTGTTGTTGTATATTTAGTTTAAGTGTAGTTGTCTTAGTGTTATCCCAATTTGTTTTAGAAAGCTTCATGTTGTTGTTAACCTTGTGTATCTTTTAAGGATCAAGCAATTTTTTTATTTAGCTCTCTTCTTCTCCTTCAAATTGGATAGATATCTTGGGGTAGTGTTGGTCGGTTTTGATCTTCCTACTTTTTTCCCTAGTTGTGACATCTTGTTGTTTATAGGCTTTTTGATAGGCTCCTAGTTATGTCGATTTGCTTCTATTCATACTCGAGTTAGCATTTGGTTTTAGTGCCAATCTAGAGTAGTTCATTGGTTTTAGCCTTGGGTTGTTAGCATAGGTACTACTATATATTTTGGGTAAGGTAACGCTTGGATGCATGAGATTTTGTGAGAGTCTAGAGTGTGGTTTTGCTTCAATGTAAGCTAGTATTGGGTTTGATGTTAGCTTACTTATGCTTTGTCTACCCTTATAGCTTGCATGAGTTTTAATCGATGTTGGATTATTGTAGTTAAGAGTGTTCTTGTGCCTTTATTGTAGATAAGATTTTTTTGCTCCTTCTATGTTGTGTTGACAAAAGAATTTTAATTTTATATTGATTGGGATTAATGAATGCTTAGATGTAAAGTTATGTTTAAATTTGAAATAAAGTAATTTTGAGAATAATGGTTATGTTGAAGAGGAAATTTATATGTGGATAAGATATTTGTTTTGAAATGGATGTTGTGGAAAACATTTTTTGTAAATATGATTTTCTGAGGCTTTGGTAGATAAAGAGAATCATTATTGAGGTAAGTATGGGATTCCCTCAAATACCATGTCATGGGTATTTTCTTTTGAGTGACCTTGCATCTTGTATGTTTTAGCTTTGTGCATGGTAGGCTTGCATAGGTAATTTATGAATTATCCTGATCCTTAAGTTTTTCTCAAAGTTTGTGGGAGATATTCCTTGATGAAGAGGATCATGAAGAGGAGGTGGTGTAGAGACCACTTAGGTGGATGAGCTCTAATGAATTTAGGAATAATATGTGGCTATGTAAATGAAAATTTTGTTATGTAGCACTTGGTTATTTTTATTCCTGAAATTATAAGGCTTGGATGCCCTCATGTAAATGTATGGAGTACTCAGTTTTGAGCAAATGAAATAATGAGATGGTTATGATCTCTTGAAGATGTTTTTAATTATGGAAATAAAAGACAATAATTATATGTTAGCTTTATGATCTATTTAAGTTGCATTTTTAGCTTAAACTAAATAGATGTTTTATGCTAGCATTATGTTAGAAGCTAGCATTATGTTTACTTTAATATTTTTTATAAATTTAGCAAGATGTTTCTTTTATGCTAGCTATGTCTTTTACTTTAACCCAAGATCTAGCATTGTGTTATAACTATGCATGTTGTTCTAGTATAACACTTTAATTTCTTTAATTAATGAGAGATGTTAAATTATTATTTTAAGGCATGGTTTTTGGGAGGGGTTCTTGGATGTGGATCTAGAACTTGTGTTTTAGGACCCTTGAGTCAAATAATTAACCCAATCCTTAGAGGAGTTACTATGATGCAATAATTAGGTAGATGTGAGTCCTAGGAGTTGTAGTGATGCAATAGCTAGGTATCCATGAATATAGAAGGAGTTATAGTGATGCAATAGCCAGTTCTCATGATTGATACACCTTGAATAATGAGGATGAGGTGTTCCATAACTATAAAATTAATGGATTCATTCACAAAATAACAATGGTAGTACCTTGAAAAGTGAGGTTTAGGTGACCATGCAATTTTTTAGGTGAGTGGCAAGGGCATTAGTTAGTGCATAGAGGTGTGGTAACTAAGCACCAAGGATTACACTAGAATAACCTTCATAGATGGACTTATGGAAGGGTTAGGGAATATTTGTTCCCCTTTAAGTGTTATGGGTCTTAAAAGATAATCCCTATGCTATGGTCAAATTGTATATCGATGAGGGTATGGGAAAGGTGGAGGGCTCACTTTGGTGTAAAAAAAACATCTCTCTCTTTGTTAGGGTACCTAGGAATATATATTTTGGAAAATGTTATTGTGTAAAAAAACATCTCTCTCTTTGTTAGGGTACCTAGGAATATATATTTTGGAAAAGGTTATTATATTGTATAAGGGTTGGCATGGACCACAAATAACCCAAGTTTTATTGTGTTATAATATTATATTATATTATAATATAATATTATATTAGTAGTCGGTTCCCTAAAGTAGAATTAGAAGATGGATATATAAAGAAGAGATATATGTCATTGTAATCATCATGGAGATCAATAATATGCAACCGTATTTACCCACAAAGTGGCTTATAGGACTTTGCCCTCCTTAAGTGGCTCTCTCATCTTGGGATATCTTGTGGAGTTATTCTTTTCTTAAGGATTATTGTTGGTGTTTCTCTACCTTAAGGTTATTATCTATATCTCTTATTTATGGATTATTATTGTGGATAATTATTTGTGGATGAATAATTTGATATTTTTGCATATTGGTGAATGATTTCTATTAATTAAAATAAAGTTTTGTAATAAGATGTATCAAAGCAACGATTTTGGCAAAGTGGGGATATTATATGTGGAATTACAGAATCGGGGCATTTTTTTTGAAAAAACATCTCATCTTTCAGGAGCCATATCTCTGCAATTATTTATATGATTCAGACAATTATTGGATTATTTTATGTAAAATTTGAAGAGCTTTAAAATGAGTGGTCATATGAAGGAATATGACTAGTATTAAGGGATATACGATATTTTGAAGTCAACCATTTGGAACAAGGGCAGTGATAAATTTTGCAATTTTTTTTTAGAAAATATCTCATTTTTTAGGAGCCATATCTCTGCGAAAGTATATCCGATTTAGATGATTCTTAGATCATTTTGTATGAAATTTTAAGGTTTTTAAAATGAGTGGTCATATGAAGGAATTTGAGTAGTATTGAGGGAGATATAACCTTTTGAAGTCAGCTATCTGAGAGTGTGTTGGGATTATGACGTATATAAGGTACAATAAAAGGAGGACTCTACCTTCTAAAAATTAGGATAGCTTTCTACAAATATGAAAAGAAAACTAGAGACAGTTGAGTGAACAAAAACCCTAATGACACCTTACAACATATGACTAGGTGAAGGGTAACAAACACAAATACGAAAGGTGGGGAATGTGGATGGAAATGATAATTGTAATGTAGATGGGTGTTAATAATGACTTTTGACAAAGTTGATTTTGAAGGATGGCTAGTGTATAGACCTGGTGCTAGACATGTATGAGCAACTCTAGAATGCAAAATGCAATTATGGGTATGCTTAATGCAAGTGATTGTATAATGCAGTGATATGAAATGCAATGTAATGCAATATTTTTGTGTTGTTATTATTATGATGTTTTTGGATTTTGATTAATATATATATATACACACATTTGACCAATGGGCTTAGTGGATGCCATTGGGGATTATTGTGTATCCAAAGGGTTTATGTGTACCTTTGGGGCTTTTTGGTGACCAAAGGATTTATGGGTACCTTTGGGGATTTTTTAGGTGACCAAAGGGTTTATGGGTACCTTTGGGGCTTTTTGGGTGACCAAAGGGTTTATGAATACATTTGAGGCTTTTTGGATGACAAAAGGATTTATGGGTACCTTTGGGGCTTTTTGGGTGACCAAAGATTTTATGGGTACCTTTGGAGCTTTTTGGGTGACCAAAGGGATTATGGATACCTTTGGGGTTTTTTTGTGACCAAAGGGTTTATGGATATCTTTGGGGATTTTTGGGTGACCAAAGAATTTATGGGTACCTTTGGGGCTTTTGGGTGACCAAAGGATTTATGGATACCTTTGGGGCTTTTTGGGTGACCAAAGGGTTTATGGATACCTTTGGGGATTTTTAGGTGACCAAAGGGTTTATGGATACCTTTGGGGCATTTTGGGTGACCAAAGGGTTTATGTTTACCTTTGGGGCTTTTTGGTTACTAAAGGATTTATGGGTACCTTTGGGGATTTTTGGGTGACCAAATGGTTTATGGATACATTTGGGGATTTTTGGGTGACAAAAGGGTTTATGGATACCTTTGGGGCTTTTTGGATGACCAAAGGGTTTATGGATAGCTTTGGGGCTTTTTGGGTACCAAAGAGTTTACAGATACCTTTGGGGCTTTGTGGGTGACCAAAGGGTTTATGGATACCTTTGGGGTTTTGTGGTTGACCAAAGGGTTTACGGATACCTTTGGGGATTTTTGGGTGACCAAAGGGTTTATGGATACCTTTGGGGATTTTTGGCTAACAAGAGGATTTATCGATACCTTTGGAGATTTTTGGGTGAGCAAATGGTTTATGGATACCTTTGGGGCTTTTTGGGTGACCAAAGGGTTTAAGGCTACCTTTGGGGCTTTTTGGTGACCAAAGGATTTATGGGTACCTTTGGAGATTTTTGGGTGACCAAAGGGTTTATGGATACCTTTGGGGATTTTTGGGTGACCAAAGGGTTTACAGATACCTTTGGGGCTATTTGGGTGACCAAAGGGTTTATGTATACCTTTAATTCTTTTTGGGTGACCAAAGGGTTTACAGATACCTTTGGAGTTGTTTGGGTGACCAAAGAGTTTATGGATACCTTTGGGGCTTTTTGGGTGACCAAAGGATTTATGAATACCTTTGGGGATTTTCGGGTGACCAAAGGGTTTATGGATACCTTCGAGGATTTTTGGTGACCAAAGGGTTTATAGATACCTTTGGGGCTTTTTGTGTGACAAAAGGGTTTAGGGATACCTTTGGGGCTTTTTGGGTGACCAAAGGGTTTACGGATACCTTTGGGGCTTTTTGCGTGACCAAAAAGTTAATGGATACCTTTGGGGCTTTTTGGGTGACCAAAAGGTTTATGGATACCTTTGGGGATTTTTGGGTGACAAAAGGGTTTATGGATACCTTTGTGGCTTTTTGGGTGGCCAAAGGGTTTATGGATACCTTTGGGGCTTTTTGGGTGACCAAAGGGTTTATGGCTACCTTTGGGGCTTTTTGGTGACCAAAGGATTTATGGGTACCTTTGGGGCTTTTGGGTGACCAAAGGGTTTATGAATACCTTCGGGGATTTTTGGGTGACTAAAGAGTTTATATATACCTTTGGGGCTTTTTGGGTGACCAAAGGGTTTATGGATACCTTTGGGGCTTTTTGGGTGACCAAAGGGTTTACGGATACCCTTGGGGAATTTTTGGGTGACCAAAGGGTTTATGGATACCTTTGGGGATTTTTGGGTGACCAAAGGGTTTATGGGTACCTTTGGAGCTTTTTGGGTGACCAAAGGGTTTATGGATACCTTTGGGGATTTTTGGGTGACCAAAGGATTTATGGATACCTTTGGGGCTTTTTGGTGACCAAAGGATTTATGAGTACCTTTGGGGTGGAAGGGGGTGAGCCTGCTCCTTAAGTGGTAGGAGCTGTCACCAGATGGGATGTGGTAATGGGAACACATGCAGATATAACTCTTCTTCATTATCCAATGAGATAATATGTTCGTATTTTTCATATTAAATATGGGAGTTAATAGGTGCTAAGTTGTAATCATATTCATCATTAGTTGTCCATTCATAAGGAGGACCTTGATCCTCTACCTCATTGTCAGATGGAAGAGTATGTGAACCTTCACCTTCTTCATAGGATTGGACGAAATCATGAGATATCTCTTGATATATTATATTTGTGGGGAAATAATCCCCCAAAGAGTGGACATGATTAGAATTAGTGTAAGGATCACGTACAAGATCATCTCTATAGTTCAAACCCAAACACTCTAAAATATTTGTGAGGACATCGAGAGGTATAGGCTTGTTGTGTCCTAAACCATATTTATCATATGGTATTTGATATTATGACTGGCAAGGAACACGGGTACCTTGTTTGTACAACCCCAACCTCATATCCATGCCAATGGTAGTGATGGAGATATCACATGCAATAGTTGGGATTGGACATATAATTGATGTCCTTAGAAAAAGGTTCTTCATCCTCTTCTTGTTGAGGATATGGTTATGTTCCATATTCAATACCCCCATATATGCAGTTTGTTTGATTGGGAGGTATGCCTAGAGGTATGATGGTACCTATGGGAAGACGAGGTCATCCCATATTCTGTATAATCTCAATGGTTGTAACTACTGTAATATTCCTTACTAAGTATTCTCCTAAACTCGTAGTAGCCAGATGGACTGTGACCTATGATGGTGAGGATGGAGGAGACGAAAGCGAGGCTTGAGATGAATTTCTTCATCTCATGAGGTGGTTCCTCATCCACCAGACTAGGAATTTCTTTCGTGGAAATGATAGAGATGATTGGAGGGATCTCGTAAATAACCCACCAAGGTATGAATTTTAAACCATTCACAAGATATATGATATTCATGCAAAGGAATAGCAGCTTTAGGGACAAGGCCTTTACCTCATGATACACTTTCAAAACGAACTTGTGCAAACACTTCCCCAGTGCCATTGAGCTCTCCAACAAACTCAAAATAAATTGATCTGATTGTATGAATGGCAACCATTAAAAAAGGGGAACTAACACTACCTCAGGGTGGCGTTTATGTAGAAGATAATATTTTCCCACCCCTAAACCTACCAAACTAGCACCTATTTTTTTCTCTTATATCGCCTATCCTTCTTTTATATATAGAATGAGTCTAATAATCCAAAATAAATTTTAAAGTAAATAATAATAGTAGTTGAAGTAAGAATGTTATTTAAATTTTATAATTTATTTTGTTTAAGGTGTGAAATAATTTATAAATATTTTTGTATACCATTTTTAATGTATCTAAAGATGCAAAATAATTTTCAAATTAAATAGTAATAATAGTAAAAGTGTTATATAATTTTTTTTTCCAATAAAGGTGTGATAGAGTATTTTTTTAAAAATTGAGTATACTTTTACATGTCTAAATGTCCAAAATAATTTTCAAAGCGTTAAGTAAGTTTAATATAAAGTCTCTATACTTTTAATATTTTGACTCCCTCTTTATTATAAAATATATATTAGAGAACAATTACAAAAGAGATATTTAGATATATGTAATAAATTGATCATTTTATTTGATTATAAATTATTATAAGAATAATTTAAGATGATATATATAATGTTTTAATTTTTTTTTTTTGTTTATCTAGATTTTTTCATTTATAGAATACTTAGTTATTAGCAGCTTATAAATAGGAAAATATATTTTAAATGGAAAGCAATTTGAAAGCTCAAACAAATAAGTGAGAGTTAAGGAAAGGAATTAGGGTTAAAAACCAAGGTAGCCACACAAGAGTGCATCTTTATAAAGAGCATGTCCAAAAGAATTTCTAAAGAAAAGTTTAAAATATAGTGGTTTGGTAAGTTTCCAAGAGATAAAGGTTCAATGAAAAAATTCTAAATCCATTCATTGAAGATAATTTAGTTAGCAATTTTGTAATTTGTTCTTCTTTTGTATATGTAATAAAATATATTTTTTCCTATTGTGAGAGATCTATAGGGTCATTTCTTATCATTCTTAGTTCTTATTGATGCTCTTATTATATATATTTAATGTGTGCATGAATATTTTGTATTACCTTCGTCCACCAAATTCAATCTATTCATCAAGATACAAGATCATTATGAAAACATCTTATTCATGGTGAGGATAGTCAAGTTGTTGTCCCCTAGAGGTTTTAAAATCATATTGTAGATTATTTGATAGTATAATGCATTTATTTTAGGTCCGAGGTGTAGACCAATTGGTTCATCCAAACCCCATAAGGGGGCGGAGGTCCAAGGTTCAAATCTCGGGCCTCATCGGACTGAACGCTTGTCCCTTTCCTGGTGCTTTCAACAATATAAAAGGTTTAAAATGATTGTGGCATGGTGGTTATAGGGGCAGACTACGCGAAGATCTGTGTGGCAGCTTCTAAGGCGGACAGCGCAGAATACTATGGCGGCCATAAAAGCTTGACAGCCTGCCCGGATTCGTGGCGGCTACCGATTGCACCATGTAAATTCCAAAAAAATAAAATACATTTATTTTCATGGATTATCGAGTTTGTCAATTATCTCAAATTTTAATATTAGTTGAATCTTTCGTAAAATGTTATCAACAAATATGTAATTGCTCTCAAATTTTAATACAGCAAAATACTGTGGCGGCCATAAAAATTGGACAGCCTGCCCGAATTTGTGAAGGCTATCGATTCCACCATGTAAATAAAAAAAAAAAAAAATTCATTTATTTTCATGGATTATGAGTTTGTCAATTATCTCAAATTTTATTATTAATCTTTCGTAAAATGTTATCAACAAATATGTAATTGCTCTCAAATTTTAATATTAGTTGAATCTTGCATAAAATAAAATGTTATGTAATTGCTCTCATATTTTTATTATAGATCTATTTATATTTTTATTAATCTTAATGGGTTTTTTTTTTTTTTTTTTTTTTAATTTCAGTTAGAACCCAAGGAGGCAGAGGTATCTCTTTCGCCAAAAATCACTCGAAGAAGAAGGCTTAAAACAACAAAAAAAAACACACAAACAAACCAAAAAAACTAGCTTAACAATTTAAAGATGACTTTCATGATTTCAATCAGTGTTTCCAAACTCCAAGTTACGTTTGATTCGCTGACTTGTACGGATAGAAGACGGCCGGGGAGAGGTATACAAATAAATTTATTTTAATTTCTTTCATGTTTTTTTTTTTCCGAGTTTTTCGCGAGTTTTTTCCGAGTCGCCGACAACTCGGGAAAATTAGGCTCTCGAGTTTATACCGAATAGCAAGTTTCAAAACACTGATTTCAACTCACCAGAAATACAACGAAACACTGGCACAGTTTCGCCGAAAATCACTTACAATTTCGCTGAGAAGTCACAGAACTCTAGCCGAGAGATACCTCCACTTTCAAGGCAACTTCGACGAAAATCATCGCAATGGAGGTCGGACTGCTTTGAAGATAGAAATCAATCTGCAAAATTTTTTGTGGTTTATGTGTTTATATTTTTTTGGTGATTGTTTTGCATATTATTTCAGCCGTGAAGATACAAATCAATTTAAATAAATAAAGACAGTCTAAGAAGTTCAATCACACAAATATCTGTACGTTAAATATGCTATTCAGAAAATATTTGTACTCAAAGATGGTAAATATCATATGACAAGTCATGTCATATCATGCCACTCCATTAATGTGGATGATAGGTAACTTTAACAATTTTTGCAACATAAGATAGATCAATAATTAACGTAAAACGGAATTCCAACTGTATGCCCTAACAATTTTTCTACCACTTATGGTTGTCAGGCAACTGTTCACGTCCACGTCCACGTCCACTAGCGGATTCCACTTCCACACCCCGTCTGAAACTATTTTTTATATTATTTTATACCATGCAGATTCCACTTCCATTTCCGTCTAAATTTTTTATTTTTTATTTTTTCTACCACACGGGTTCCACTAAATTTTTTATTTTTTATTTTTTCTACCACACGGGTTCCACTTCCACTTCCTCTTCCGGTCTACTTATTGAACTATTTTTTTACCATTTATTTCTACCACGCGGATTGATAATGTCGGAGAAAGTCATGAAGGGCTGACGTCCACTTCGACTTCCCGTATTTTTCGTTTTTTATGACACGTGGATTTCTGAACTTAAGCGTAGATACAATACTAGAAGACATTGGAATATTTTGTCGTTAAAGTGCTTCTTTTAAGAAGACATTGGAATATTTGGTAGGAAAAGAGTAATGCGCGTGAGAGTGCTTCTTTCAAGAAGACAATGGAATATTTGGTAGAAAAAGAGTAATGCGCGTGAGTGCTTCTTTTAAGAAGACATTGGAATATTTGCTAGGTGAAAGTGCTTTTTCCAAGGTTAGGTGGATTGATAAGTGTAGGTGTAGTTGGGTATTTCTAAGAAGAGATTTAGGTTTAAACTTTGAGAGAAAGCTAACCATTTGTAAAGGTGTCTGTCAGAGTGCTTCTTTTAAGAAGATATTGGAATATTTGGTAGGTGCAAGTACTTCTCCAAGGTTAGGTGGATTGGTAAGTGTAGGTGTAGTTGGGTACTTATCAAGAAGAGACTTAGGTTCAAACTTTGAGGGGAATCTAACCATTTGTAAAGGTAGTTTTCTTCTCTGAATCCTTTAAGTACGCACCAAACCGATGATGATGGTATGGACCTTAAGCAACTGGTGGTCCCCATCTCTTGTTGGGTCAACAAGAACGAGACAAATAAGTTTGTTGGAAGCAGTCCCTACGGATTGAACCTTGCATAGGTCAAATTGATGATGACGATACAAACCCTGAGCGACCGATGATCCCCATCTCACGTTGGGTCAACAAGAATGAGACAAATAGGTTTGTTGGAAGCAGTCCATGTGCTTTGAACTTTGCGCTGGCCAGTTACTAAAAATAGTGGTTGAAACCAACTCTCTTATATAATTAAAAAAAATATTTTTTAACAAGAAAATAAGTGAAAAAACTTGGAAAGTAACTATAATATAAAAACATTTATGGTACCTGAAAGCATGAGATTCCGAAAATGAAAGAAACACTAATTGCAATGTAAACTAAATAGCTTGATGCATGAAATAACACAAATATAATCAAATCAAAAGCAGGAGCACAACCCTTTTTATTAATTTGATTCCAACTCGATTACAATACATCTCCTCAGTTACATATTTTCAGTTACAATCATGAATAATGATCTTCTTCCGCATGCCCACATTTGAATCAGGCGGGCCAAAGTGTTGTCGTCGTTTATGCCTGATGAATCCTTGCTCCTTGCTGTTCTTCCTGTATTCAAAGAAACAATAAAAACGTTTAGTAGCACCTGTTGTTAAAACAAAGCATTCGGTATTTTTAAAAACAACAGAACAGCAGATTAGAGGATTCAGAATACTTTGAAACCTGCATATTAGTGAGAATGAAATAAAAATAAAACCCGCATGTAGATATGCATTCGATCTTAAAAACAAATAAAACACGCATGGATGATTAGAACAACAGACTACGGTAGATTCAAAATTATAATGTAAAAGATCCCGATGAGATTAACCCTGGTGAAGGCATGCTTAAAATTATATTCTCGAAATCATAATGTAAAAGAAATAAAAATACACTAAGCTTTGTCGACGAATGGATGGATCCATGGATCCAGATTCATGTTCTCCGTATCACGGATGTAGAAGAAAATGAATCGAAAAGGTGCAATCGGGTGTCTTACTTTGGCAGCACTTCGTTGCTTTTAAAATGCGTACCAACCTGTCTTTGGGTGGGAAAATCCACCGTTTTATAGACCCATGGGGTCTTTTTGGAAGAGCACGCAGGGATGCCACGTGGCAGCCATGCCTTCCCATGAGGGAGGAAAGTCCTCCATGACTTGGGCTTACATGATTGCCCTTATGACAGCCTGCTAACTGCCAATCTGCCCACCTACGCGCGCATGCACAATAGGCGGCAATAATTGACTGTCTTCGGCTGCCACCCGTTTAATGTCCGCTCTAATGTTTTAATGTTTGCTTTTATTATTTTAAATGTTTGCGTTTGATTGTTTTAACTGTTTGCGTTTGATGTTTTAAATGTTTGCGTTTATTGCTAAAAATCTGCCAGGCGCGAAGGCAGGAGTCTGTCGCGATATCGCGACGTCGCGATATCGCGACACTAAGGAGAAAACAGGGCGCTGGAGGGAGCTGTCACGATATCGCGACTGTCGCGATCGTCGCGATATCATGACGTCGCGATGTCACGACGTCGCGAATATCACGACTGTCACGATGTAGCGGCTGTCGCGATATCGTGACGTCGCGACAGCATGACCTCGCGGCTGTCGCGATATCGCGACTATCGCGACGTCGCGATAGCGCGACCTCGCGACTGTCGCGATATCGCGACCGTCGCGATATCGCGACAGGCAACTTTTGCAACTTTTAAGTGTTAAAAAACAATTTCTTGCCTAAGGATTTTTAAAAGCAATTCTTGCCTAAGGCTTTTAAAAGCAATTTTTGCCTAAGGCTTGCTTTTGCCTAAGGCTTGTTAAAACGACCAGCCTTGCTTTGTTCACTTTTTGACCTTCCAAATTTGCTGTGTAAGTGGCTAGGACCATTGTTTGACCTCTGAGGGCTGCCCTGAAAGCTGTGTGTGTCAATGCGATCGGTGTTTGTAGTCACATAATCGGATTGGTGCTATTTTGGTGTCTACAGATGCCCCTTTTTGGGAAGCGCTGCGGGTGATGTAGTGCTGAGCAAAAATAGATAACCAAAGCACTAATGATTAGGGTTTCTTGGTAACCTAACCAACTTCTGATGCCCCAAGTATGGAAAGGGCATGCATTCTTGAATCCTTGCTTCTGACGAGCTAAGGAATTTGATTTCAAGTGTTAACCTGTTTTGGTGAGGTGTGACTTGAGCTTGGACATTGATCAGTCATGATTAGGCAAAGGGCGTAACCTTTTGTCCATAGGGGGAACCTTGTGTTCATGCTTCGGGAATACCAAGTGTTTGATCAATTTGATGATTGCTTGTTTACTGCCCCAAGCTGGAGCGTAATTGTCTTTGTCAATGATTCTCTGAATGCATGTCATTGCTTTGATTGGGTGTGTGCTTGTTGATTGGTGACTAAGTGTGACTACCCCCTCAAGCGACGAATCGATGAGGGAATGACCTTCATGAGAAAAGCGACGAGTCGCTTGACCCAAGATGACTTGTGCAAGGGTGCCTTTAGATGTTTTACCATTTAAGCACGTGCAATTTCCCAACATTTGGATCTATTTTTGGTGGGTGTTAACCCTTTTGGTGATGCCATAATGGGGTGAAATCATCAAAAACCCGTCTTCCCATGGAGCGGTCCAGCTATGGTAGCCTTCTTGGGGAAGTAGGAGAGTGACAATTTGAACCCCGACATCGATTTTTATATGCCAAGAGGTTAAGTGCGAGAGCACTTGTGTCCGACAATGCTTATTGCTATGTTTTTGTGTTGCATTTTTGGGATGCTTTTGTTGTTTTGATTTTCTTGCTTTGTGTATATGTCATGATTTTATGTTATGCACAATGATTGATTTTGATGGATGCATGCTACTTTATATTGATGTATGCATATGGTATGATAAATGTGATTGTTGTATGTTGATTTATGATGGATGCATATGTTATGATGAATGCAAATGTTTTTGATTTATATGTGATATGCAAAAATGAAATGGATGGATAGAATTTGTGATGTTTGGTTATGGCACCATAGACTATTTTTGACTTTGTTATTTTGTCTTTAGGCGATTCCTGTGATACATGACTTTGTATGTATGCATGTAGTTTTTTCTTTTTTTGTATTTTTTGATGGTATTGTAAGGATGAAAAGTAGCGCAGTTGGTTTAGAAATGTAGCTAAGGTTTTCTGAGACTCAGACGGTTTTAACTTACTAGCCATGATTGTACTTTATCTTACAAGACTTTTGAACAAGGTATGAATCGGACTTGTTTTTGACCAAGCTATTTCACATCCCTGTGTGTGCAATTGAGTTCATTTATGTGGTATTTGTCAGGATACCGCCAGTGCCAGATGGGCTTTCAATCGAACCTGTACTGAGGATCACCTAATTAGATCCACTAACTCCTTTGTTGTATTTAGTTAGATTAATCTGCGGTGTTATCCAGGATACCATAAGCTAGCTCATCCTTATGCAAACATTGGTCTACACATACGCAAAGCGAATGTGACAGACATATCGTCATGCGGGTAGGATACCACCATTGCCAGATAGGCTGACAACCAAACCTATAATGAGGACCACCTAGATGGTTTTTGAATGCTGAGAATTCCAGGGATTCAAGTTCGGGATATTTGTTGGCTGAATGATTTAGAAAGTTGCTCGTCTATATAGTGATGAAAATCACTTTTCATTTTCTATTAATTCTTTTGAGCGAGGATTTTGAATAGTGGTGATAACCACTGTTATTTCATTTTGTATTTTGAATATTGTGAGTTTGGGCTTGTGATGGGCCTTGATCCTTGTGGAGTTGGGGACGACTACGCATCCTTTGCAGGGATGTGTAGTACGAATCCTTACGACGTTGGGGACCAAGGGGGTGATGGGGATTATGGAGTAAGGGCATTGATCTTTTAGGCCTTGGGGATGACTACCCATCCTGGTTAGGGGCGGATAGTACGAATCCTTACAACTTGGAGACCAAAGGTGAATGGAAAGTGTTAGGATGATGATTTGGTGGAATTTTGTTTATGAATGGTGTTGATCCCTTTAGGTCTTGGGGATGACTACCCATCCTTGGCAGGGACGTGTAGTACAAATCCTTACAACTTTGGGAACCAACTATGATTGGGATTTGGTAGTGGTAAAAACCACTGTGTATATGGAGGTGAATGGATAGGAAAGAGCTCGTCCTTTTGTCAATTCTTAGCATTCTGGAACCATTCGCACAGGGGGATGAGCAAGATAACCATTTCACTTATGGTGACCTGGATTACTGCGCAGGTTTCATCTTTCGTTCACACAACTTGGGAATTTTTTATGTGTTTTAATTCGTGTTGGGATGTTACGTAACAAGGTGTATTTCAAGTGTAACTCTACCTTCGTAAAATTTGTCTGACTCGGTACATTACATGGCTAAAGATCAAAATGATGACTGAATCACGAAAACTCTTGATACATTAAAAGACCACTGACTCTAGTGTGGTAAAAAGCAATGCATGGTGTTTTTGTTGTTTTTGTAAAATGGAACAGTGTGGAACAAGATGGACTAGCAGAGCAATTACAGCCTATGGTGCCTTTGACCTGTATGACCACAAATATGCAATGTATGTATGCAATGTTTTAATGCAGCTATGTATTTTTGTATTTTTGATGGATTGATTTTTTTGAATATGAAGATGAGGTGCGAGAAGAGCTCTCTATTGATGAATTTTGAGTATGCCTAGAAATGAGATGCAAATTTTTTTGTTGTTTTTTATGATTTTTGTTGTTTTTGAATTTTATTGATTTTTGACCAAGCGATTGTGGAAATCCTTGGAGCATTTTGGGATTGACCAAGCGATTGTAAGAATCCTTGGAGCCTTTTGGGATTGACCAGAGCGATTTTAGGGATCCTTGGAGCATTTTGGGATTGACCAAGCGATTTTAGGGATCCTTGGAGCATTTTGGGATTGACCAAGCGATTTTAGGGATCCTTGGAGCATTTTGGGATTGACCAAGTGATTTTAGGGATCCTTGGAGCATTTTGGGATTGACCAAGCGATTTTAGGGATCCTTGGAGCATTTTTGGGATTGACCAAGCGATTGCAAGAATCCTTGGATCCTTTTTGGGATTGACCAAGCGATTGTGGAAATCCTTGGAGCATTTTGGGATTGACCAAGTGATTGCAAGAATCCTTGGAGCCTTTGGGATTGACCAAGCGATTGCAAGAATCCTTGGAGCACTTTTGGGATATGGCTCTCTTAGATATGAAATGGTCACAAATGACTGATATTCAAGGGTTCTGTTTCCTTGATACCATCAAGAGAAGCTAGCCGGTATGTCCCGGGTCCTATTTTGCTATCAATGACATATGGACCTAACCAATTTGCCGCAAATTTGTCCCTTAGGTGGGATGGCAAACTAGAATTCTGTTGGTTTTCCTTCAGAACCAAATCACTAACCCGAAAGTCCCTCAGGTGAACTTTCATGTTGTAAGCTTTCTTAAGTCACTCTTGATAAATACATAAATGCTCAAGAGCATTAACATGTCGTTCGTCAAGCAACGTAAGCTGGTCTAATCGGGCCTACCACGTAGAGTCATCATCGATGAACTCCTGCATTGATATGCACAGGGAAGGAATCTCCAACTCTAGAGGCATGACTACCTCGGAGCCATACACAAGCGAAAACGGAGTGGCCCCAGTGGGTGTTCGAATGCTAGTGTGATAGGCCCATAGGGAAAGTGGGATTTGAATGTGCCAATCCCTATGACTGTCTATGATGATATTTTTAAGGATGGCAACTAGCATTTTGTTTGATGCTTCTACTTGCCCATTCGCCTACGGATAATAGGGTGTCGAAAAGCTATGCTAAATCTTGTACTTTGTGGTCAAAGCATGCACGTATTTGTTCTTGAAAGGCGTCCCATTATCCGAGACTATTTTGGATGGAATACCAAAATGACATATGATGTTATACAAAATGAACTCCACAATGCGGGGTCCTGTCATAGAGGTAAGCGAAATCGCTTCCACCCACTTGGTAAAATACTCTGTGGCCGTTATGATAAACATGTGACGGCCTGACGATGCAGGGGAGATCTTTCCAATTAGATCGAAGCCCCACTGCAAGAACGACCAAGCAGATTGGATTGTATGCAAGGCCTGAGAAGGTACGTGCATCAAATTGGCATGATGTTGACACTTCATGCACTTCTTGACATATGCGCAACAATATCTCTCTAAAGATGGCCAATAATAGCCCATGCGAAGAATACGCTTTGCAATGGCCATACCACTAAAGTGGCCACCACATGTACCATCGTGTGCTTGGGCGACTGCCCAAGTGGACTCTTGCTGGTCCAAGCAACGAAGGAGGATTCCTTCATAGCTGCGACGATACAAAATGTCTCCTATCAAGACATACTTAGCCGCTTTCTGCTTGAGTGCTCGTTTTGCGGCATGAGTCAATCCAAGCGGGAGATTACCTAACTTGAGGTAGTATCTAATGGGTAAATACCAGTCCTGTTGATCAGAAACCTTGACAGTATGAACAGCCAATCCCTCTTGAAGTTCATCCCTAGCAAATGCTAAATGGGATAGAACCTGTAAGAATAGCGTTGTGTTGCTATTAATGGGAGTAGGGGAGAACAAGGACCCCCAGTTGGTGCATTTCAGACGATCTCGAATTCGAGAGAACTTATCTGAGGATGGTTCAATCTGGATCATGTGGATTCCTAGTGTCAAGTCAGAGCTTGCACGCCCCATCGTGGATTGCGATAAGGTTTTGACTTGGATGGTTGTCATATCACCGGAAAGGTCTTGCAGGATTAGTGACCCCAAAGAGGCCATTGTGTCCGCAAAATGATTCGATGATCGAGGGAGTGCCTCGATGTCATACCCCTCAAGTTTTTCCAGGAATTTGTCCACGAGGGCTTTATAAGCCTATAGGACTGGGCATTTGCATTGATATACCCCTTTGACTTGATTGACTATTAACAGCGAATCACCAAAGATATTCAGTCGTTTGATGTTCATGGTGATTGTTGTCTGAAGACCTAAGAGCAAGGCTTCATACTCTGCATTATTGTTGGTGCACGAGAAGTTTAATTTAAATGACAGGGGCATTAGAGCACCCTGCGGTGTGAAGAATACAATTCCCATGCCACTAGCTTGCTCACATTTAGAACCATCGAAGAATAGGGTTATGTCGGCCTGTGACTCAGGCTCATCAGAATCTGGCGATTCTAAGACATGGAAGACCCCGTCATCGGGTAGTTCTATGACTAGAGGCTGATCGTCTTCAAGAGAAGCCTCTGCTAGTTGATCGGCTATGACTTGTCCTTTGATATATTTTTGTCCAATAAACTCTATGTCAAATTCCGTCAACAACATGATCCATTTCGTCGTGCGACTACTATGATAAGTACGACTCATCATGTATCGCAATGGATTCTCCTTAGACACAACATACGTAGTGTTGCTCAGCATGTAGTGGCGTAGCTTTTTGGTAGCAAACACCACCGCCAAGCGAGTTTCTCAACGTATGCATAGTTAAGTTCATAACCGACCGAGGTGCGGCTAAGATAGTAAGTAGCTCTGTTCCTTGTGAAGTTCATTCTTCTGGGCTAACATGGTGCCCAGTGCCACCTCAGTAGCTGAGATGTATAAGTAGAACGACACTCCTGGTCTAGGTGGTGCCAATACTGGAGAGAAAACCAGGTATTGTTTGATCTCGTCAAAGGCTGACTAGCACTCGTCATCCCAGTGAAATGTCACCCCCTTGTGCAATAATTTGTTCATGGGTCGGCACTTGTCAGATAATTGCGCTATGAAGCGTTTAATCGACGTGACCTTTCCCTACAGACTTTTGAGCTACTTGATTATAGTTGGGGGAACCATTTCAAGGATTGCCTTGACTTTCTTTGGGTCCACCTCGATTCCTCGCTTTGAGACTATGAAACCCAAGAGTTTTCCAGATGTGACGCCAAATACGCACTTCTTGGGGTTTAGTCTAACTTTATGCTCCATGAGGCGATCGAGGATCTTGCTTAAGTCATCGATATGATTTGAGCGCAAAAGAGACTTGGCTAACAAATCATCCATGTAATCTTCCAAGGTTTTGTGCATGTAGTCGTGGAAGATGTATGTCATGGCACGTTGGTAGGTAGCGCCAACATTTTTAAGGCCAAAAGGCATGACCTTATAACAAAATGTCCCCCAAGGCGTTGTGAATGCCGTTTTTAGTTGGTCTTTAGGATTGATACGAATTTTATTGTATCCTGAGAAACCATCCATGAGGGAAAGCATTTCGTGACCTGCTGTAGCGTCTACCAACGCATCGATGCTCGGCAATGGGAAATCATCCTTAGGACTCGCTTTGTTTAGATCTCGAAAATTAGTGCATATGAAAATCCTCCCGTCGGGCTTCTTGACGGGAACCATGTTGGACAACCATGGCGGATAATCCACGCAGATGACAAACTATGCATCCAACAGCTTTTGCAATTTGTCTTTGACCATCAAGGCCACTGTTGGGTGCATCTTACGTAGTTTTTGCTTTACGGGCTTGATTGTCGGATCAAGCATTAAATTATGCGTGACTAGCTGCGGGTCTAGTCCTGGCATATCCTTGTATGACCATGCAAAAACCTCCTTCTTCTCTTTGAGAAGGGCAATGTAGTCGGCTTGCTCTTCGGGGGAAAGACTTACCCCCAGCTTGAGAATCTGTGGATTCATTGGATTTGTGTCGATATCTACGTCAGTCGTCTCCTCGACTGACATGTGGGATCCATCCTCCAACTGATGTGGAGTCGGGATCAAATGGATATCATTGGCTGAGTTTAGATCTACGTTTGGAACCTCGGGTTCCTCTTTAGCCTGAAAAATATCCTGAGTTGTCCTTGGGGTAAAATGAGGCATTGCACCGAAATTCTAGTACTATGATGGTGATAAAGGTGAATTGACACGATCCCAGTCGATGGCATCTATGTCTAGATGCAATGACCATGCTGGATCGGCCGGATTGTGGATGGGTGCGGTCAAATCAATGGAGATCATGTAGATGGAATGAATTTGGTCTCCATTACCGTGGGTGTGATAACTTGAATCTTTTAGATGCTCCCTATACTCTGGATCTGGCTCTAGGGGAACAGGCATGAACGGATTGGCCCTATGTGCGAATAGGAGGACAGGGTCTTCCCTCGACACTGATGTCATGATAGGATCTCGGGGTGGACGGTGCTCATCATGAATTTGGAGCCATGGATCCAACACTTGGTCCCACCCTGTTGGGTCTACCCACCACTCATGCCCTGGCAGTATGCCCATCTGTGCAAATAAGTCATCAATGAGTTAAAGGGGCGTTTATCCTTTGTTGCATCTGTCTCATGTGATTGAGATAGGCCATCTCAGTCTCATCTTCTGAATCACTTTTGGAAATCCAAAAATGTTCATTCTCTTCAGCAACTATTACTTGCAACATTGAGGGTTCTCCTTGTTCCAGCAAATTGATCTGGTCCCATTGTGGTTGTTCCACTCTTGGTGGAGGGACCTGATTCTCTTGACACTGTATTGACTCAACTGGAACCTCTAATGGGAACAACTTCAAAAAGATGTCCGAACACCGTTTATGTTCTCTTTGGGGATTAGTGTCCGAACTTTCACCTCTCTCTAGCAAAGGAGAGGGATTACTGATGTTGCCAAGGGTGTTTGTTGACCATGGGAGGTAATCTCCCAATGTATATTATGTATTTGGGTTGGCATAAAGATCTGGTGCCAATCCCCCCTTGTTGCCTATTTCTAGGCCTTGCATATTTTCTACCAATATGTCTAAGGGCAGGGGGTGGTTGAACCCTACTCCTGACTTATCATATGGCATCTGATATTTTGGTTGGCAAAGGACACGCATCCCTTGCTCATATCTACTTAGCTCATATCCATGCCAATTGCATTGGTCGAGATATCTTAGAGCAAAGTCCGAGTTTGACAGATAGTTGATATTTTCAACAAAAGGCTCTTCGTCTGCTTCCTTTTGCTTGCATGGTTCAAGACCATGATTAAGGAACCCATACACAAAATTTGTCTGGTTTGGTGGGTAACCTAGAGGAACAACTGTTCCTATGGGAAGGCGAGGTCTCCCCATGTCTTATACTGATTCTACTGTGGGTGTTGCCACAACATTCTGCACTAAATACTCCCCCAGGCCCGTACTGGCCATTTCAATAGTGATTTTTGATGCTTGGGAGGGAGGGAACGGGAGTCCTTCCTGAGTCCATTCCATGTTTGGTGTTTTTGGAGTCTCAGCTTTCGTTGTGCTAGGTATTTCCTCTATTGATATCGTTGATATTGTTGGCAAACCCTCTTCTAGGGGCTGAGCCTCTTCCATGATCTGTTTTCCCTTGTCCTTCTGTTTAGCCATGACAGGTGGCATTGGTAGTGAAGGAGTAGATGATGAAGACTCACCTGGCTGGGATTTTGCTGTTTTGGTCACCAGTGGTGCCTGCGGTATTGGACCCTGTTTAGATGGATTTAACTAGAAATCCAAATGCATTGAAGGGAGGGTCGATTGAGGCATTAATTGCACCGCATTGCAATACTTGAAGGGTTCTAAGTCCATCGGGACTACATGTATTTCTCCTTCAAAAGCATACTTTAGGCACTGGTGAGCAATCGAAGGGACACACTTCATGTCCCTACCCCATGGCCACCCTAGTAGTATGTTGTAAGCCATCTCGCCTTCCAACACATGGCATAATGTAGGTATTGTATTTTGTCCTACCTGGACAGGCAGAACAACTGTGTCGACTGTCGAGCATATTGCATCGTTGAAAGCTCACAGTGTGTATGTGGAGGCTATGATATGAGAGGCTGGCAGCTTCAAATGTTTTAATGCTGTAGTGGTAATGATGTTACTGGATGAGCCAGTATCTACCAACACTCTCTTGTACGGGATCCCGTTGACCCGCGTGATAACGTGCAGGGGTGGATCTACCGTGTCATTCGATATTGCTTTGACTTCATCCTCTCTGAAGGTAATGATCGGCTCCGTACATCGTTTCACATGTCCCACGAAGTTGTTGAAAGAATTTTCTTCGTGAAGTTGTAATTTGATGGCTTTTAAAATTTCCATAAGAGCTTCTCTATGAGGTGTTGACTGTTGAATAAGCTCGTAGATGGAAAGCCTAGTCGATGTGGTCTACAAACTCTACGTGAGTTTGGTCCGTATCGTGACCTCGGGTCTAGGCAGTGGCAACTGCACAGGGCGTTGTTGAGGCTGCGACGTTGTTGGAACTTCCCTTGTAGCTACCTCGGGGGCAACTGCTGGGTACTTTTTGTTCCTGGTCACTATGCTGATCATTCCCACAAATCCTTGCATGGGAAGATTCTATCGCACCTCATTAATCTGGAGAGGTTTTGCCTGTGCCTCGTGGGCAGGCAAAGGGTCCTTGAATACCCCCATTTGTTGATTATTTGGTGCCATGGGGTTGTCCACGGCCAATATTTTATTGTCGATCAAATCTTGGATTAATCCTTTGAATTTCTAGCATCCATTCAAGTCATTTCCCCTTCGCCTATGGAATCTACAATATAATTCCTCTCTGTATCCCTTAGGCTTGGGAGCGTTAGGGTCTACATTTTGGACCTTTGGAAGGGTGACTAAGTTTTCCGCTAACAAGCGGTCAAATAAGGAGTCCCTAGACTCCGTATAAGGGGTGAATTGTCGCCTAGGGCGACGTTGCTGATTCTGCTCCTGTTTCTTATTATCTCTTTCATAACTAGGAGGCACTTCCTGGTAATTAGCCTTTTGGGGCTGTATTTCTTGCACAAGCTTGGGAACATTTATCGTAACTTGGTTAACCACAGCGGGTTGCGATTGCGTTGTCCCAGTCTTAGTGGTTTTATTCCACTCTTTCTTTTTAGGCTTGGCGATCGTGCCTTCACCTATTTTGATCTCTTCTATAACTCTGGCTTGCGCCAAAGCTTCTTCTAAACTATCGTATTGCTGCAGCAGCAATAGCCCAGAGATTGATTTTAAGCAACTCCGTGCAAACATCTGTGTGAGATCAGACATAGGGGGACGGTAGGGTAGCTTAGAAAGCAAAGCCCTCCATCGATTCTCGTATGCTACCATTGTTTCTTCCTCATATTGCCTGAGGCTGGCCAGATCACTCAGTGATGCCTTCTTCCTTGTGTTGAAAGCAAAGCGTTCAAGAAACGCATCTACTAATTGATCTAGGTTGTTTATGCTATGTTTTGGTAACTGTGTGAACCAATCCGAGGCAGGGCCTGCGAATGTGGTTATGAATGTCCTAAGCAAAAATGCGTCATTATCTTGGATGTCGAAGCATTGACTTAGGAATCTTGTGACATGTTCTTGTGCGTCCTCTTCACCTTTAAAGATTGCCAATTGAGGCAACTTGAAATGTTCGGGGTAAAGAGGTGTGGGCACTGAGGGATGCACTGGATGACTATGGAGTTGACGTAATGTGGGTTTTTGATGCCCAGAAGCTTTTGTCTCCACAGACTCTAAACGCTCTAATAGCGCTTTGTATGCATCGAAAGATTTTATTTCTTCCTCTTTTGTTTTCTCCCGTTGTGATTTATGGGAGACTGGAGGCCTATGGGGGGGTGGCCGAGTGGCAGCCCTCCCGCCTTGATGGGGCATTTTGGCCCGTTCTATTTTTGGTTCATACTCCTCATAAACTTCTTGAGGAGTCTCTGTGTGAGGCCTATGACCTTGATTGAGTCCCCGCTGAGGGTACCCATCATTGTTTCGGGGAGTGGCCTCCCTCTCGGGTCTATAAGGTCTCGGAGGCAAAGCTTGACGAGGTCGTGGAGACCTGTCCTGCACCAAAGGGTTGTGCCTCTCATATTGTTCTGCTCTTTGGGTGCGAGGGGTTGGCACCCTCTCAGGGAGTTTATAGCGCAACTTATCTACTTCGCGCTGCATGCGCTCTTTATTCAGGCGGTATAAGTACTCTAACTCCTGATGACCTTGCTCAAGCTACATGATTTGGGCTTGGCGGGCGGCATGTCTGGTGACTGCCGGGTCAACTTGGTCTACCCTCTTTTGCTAAGGAGGCTTGAATGTTTCTCCTATGTGTTTGCCTCGATCTTGATGATCTAAAATTTCAATGGGTCGCTTCCCTCTGTCAAGGTAGGCGACATTTACTTGAGGCTCTAGCCTCGATGTGTGATCATGATATTTGGAAGGTGTGGAAACGCAAGGTTCCCATGCTGTTTGTTGTCCTTGAGGAATGTGATGGCTTTCCTCGTACTCCCTTTCATGGGTTTGAAAGGGGCGGGCAGAGTTAGCTCGACCTGTGTAAAGAGCCCTATGCTCTGGGTTTTGTCTTTCAGTTCTGATGGGAGGCAAAGGAGAGATGCCATATCCACGTTGTCTCTCCAAATGAACATTGTGCCTCTCTAGCGCTTCATCACGCTGCGGCCACTCAGATCTAGCCTCAAGAGGCGGTTGTCTATTTACATTGAGATCTACATGTAAAGCTTCTTCCCGAAAGGGGCTGTGTTGAATGGGCATACCCCACAGAGGGGGGTCCTAATAATTCCTTTTTGATGTGGCCTGATGTGGACTCTCTTGTAGGCTAAACCGCCAAGGCGGTATGGCCAAATCCTCAGGGCTAAAGCGAAGGCGACCAGCGCCCTCTCTTTGTGTACCTTCCGCAGCGTCCACCCTTGATTGGGCTTGGCTACGGGTGTACACCATTGTGGTGCTTCTCTACTATCTAAGCAGATTTTTATCTCGTTTATGATGATTTTTCTTTTTGTTTACACTAAGCAGAAATGAACACACACATACACAAACTATGATTATCTCTTTTAAGGATTAATAGTGTGTCCTAAACTGGTTTAGTGCATTTTAATGTTTTGTTTTGTTTTTACAAGTTTTGAAGAACGTTTAAATGCATAATGTTGGCTCATATGACTCCCATAAATGGTCACCCCTTCAATATACCATTGTCGGACCGATATACCAACCTCTCTATATACCCGCCCTTATGAGAGGGAAACTATAGGTACGTGAGAGCAGATGGTACGTGGAACATAGGCGGTACGAAAGGGGGGATTGTCTTGTTAATGACACCTACCATAGAAGACTTATCCTCACACGCATGGGAACCACCCCAGCGACACTCGGTTAGCTTTCGTCAGTATTTACGCCTAACAATAGTGACAATCGGGGAAATGGATGCAAAGCCAAGCCAAGGTGGTGATGAACCCACTGTTGGTCTTGCTCAAGGGCTGGGGTTTTACGACCAGCTCCTTGGTTTAATTTACCACGTGATGTGTGTGGGGTTCATTTTATTTAATAAAAATGAAACAAGCATAAACAAATTTCCCTAAGCAAACAAAATTTGACAAAAAAAAAGGTAGATAGAAATTTGACAAAAAAAAAATAAATTAAATAAATAAATAAAGCTGAAAATTGACGAACTTTCTCTACAAAAAAAAAAAAAAAAAAAATGAGGGACGTTTTAGAACTTTAATTTCTTTTTTTTCCATCCAAATCGGTTGTTTCCGATTTGGCTCGCCTTCAAAAAATACCTTTAAGCAAAAAAAAACGTAAATTTTAATCAGTTTCTGAATCTAAAAAAATAGGGGACAGGGTCCCACCGTGATCGCCACTGAAAGCATGAGATTTTGGAAATAAAAGAAACACTAATTGCAATGTAAACTAAATAGCTTGATGCATGAAATAACACGGATATAATCAAATCAAAAGTAGGAGCACAGCCCTTTTTATTAATTTGATTCCAACTCGGTTATAATACATCTCCTCAGTTACATATTTTCAGTTACAATCATGAATAGTGATCTTTTCCGCATGCCCACATTTGAAACGGGCGGGCCAGTGTTGCCGTCGCTTATGCTGATGAATCCTTGTTTCTTACTACTTCTTCCTGCATTCAAAGAAACAATGAAAATGTTTAGTAGCACCTGTTGTTAAAACAAAGCATTCGGTCTTTTTAAAAAACAATAGAACAACAGATTAGAGGATTCAGAATACTTTGAAACCTGCATATTAGTGAGAATGAAATAAAAATAAAACCCGCATGTAGATATGCATTCGATCTTAAAAACAAATAAAACACACATGGATGATTAGAACAACAGACTAAAGATAGATATGCATTCGATCAGTGTATGTAGTCACATAATCGGATTGGTGCTGTTTTGGTGTCTATAGTACCTTTAAAAGAGTGTAAAGATAAAAAGATAAATTTAAAGATAGAAAAATATGATATATTAGTTTAAAAAAGGAGTCATCTTAATAGGGCGGGGATAATGTTTTGGTTATCTTAAAAAGTAATTTAGTATCTTGAAAAACTATTTACTTAAGGAGAAAAAAAAACATGGATTACTGATTTGCAAATTTTTGTTTTGCTTGTGTTTTGGAAGCATAAAACGATGGATTGGATAATCCAATAAAGTATTAATGAGGTTAGTGATATTAATACTTGAAATATTAATACCAATGTTAATAATTCATATTAACATTTGATATTAATTTAATCTACGAGATGAATTGTTAATTATTGCTAAGTAAGTATTTTGATTAATCATAGGACATTAACTTTAATACAAGTAAAAGTTTTTCTTCCTTCTTTTTATATACACATAAATACATTTAGATTAAAGGAAGAAAAGTGTTGTTCTAGCCTTAGAAAAATATTAATTAGCATTAATCTTAATAATTAAGTGTTATCTTATGTTTGGGGGATTTAATTAAAGTACGTGAGTAATAACACGTTGTTATGTTTGTGGGTATACGTTAGCTAACATGTAAACATTGAAATCCAAGATAATACCAGGACAACAAGGTGGTGTCGTTCCTCCACCTTACCAATAATTCGTTGGAAGCAAAATGCATGGAACTAAAAGTAAAGGTTTCCTTTATGTATCCTTGAGAAAGGCAATAAATTATGATCTTTGGTTTTTAGAAGAAGCATAAGTATAAGGAAGTAGGAGGAAGTTTTTGGATGATTAGCTATAGAATTCTTACCATAATGTGTCGGCATTGAAGAGGTATTTGCCTCAAGAATCATCTTTCCTTTATTTTGGATATTGTTAACTGCTTGCTATTCTTCTTTATGCACCTTGCTCTCTTATTGGATGCTTGCATTATTATACGGTTTGTTGTTGTATATTTAGTTTAAGTGTAGTTGCCTTAGTGTTATCCCAATTTGTTTTAGAAAGCTTCATGTTGTTGTTAACCTTTTGTATCTTTTAGGGATCAAGCAATTTTTTTATTTAGCTCGCTTCTTCTCCTTCAAATTTGATAGATATCTTGGGGTAGTGTTGGTCGGTTTTGATCTTCCTACTTTTTTCCCTAGTTGTGACATCTTGTTGTTTATAGGCTTTTTGATAGGCTCCTAGTTATGTGGGTTTGCTTCTATTCATACTCGAGTTAGCATTTGGTTTTAGTGCCAATCTAGAGTAGTTCATTGGTTTTAGCCTTGGGTTGTTAGCATAGGTACTACTATATATTTTGGGTAAGGTAACGCTTGGATGCCTGAGATTTTGTGAGAGTCTAGAGTGTGGTTTTTCTTCAGTGTAAGCTAGTATTGGGTTTGATGTTAGCTTACTTATGCTTTGTCTACCCTTATAGCTTGCATGAGTTTTAATCGATGTTGGATTATTTTAGTTAAGAGTGTTCTTGTGCCTTTATTGTAGATAAGATTTGTTTGCTCCTATGTTGTGTTGACGAAAGAATTTTAATTTTATATTGATTGGGATTAATGAATGCTTAGATGTAAAGTTATGTTTAAATTTGAAATAAAGTAATTTTGAGAATAACGGTTATGTTGAAGAGGAAATTTATATGTGGATAAGATATTTGTTTTGAAATGGATGTTGTGGAAAATGTTTTTTGTAAATATGATTTTCTGAGGCCTTGGTAGATAAAGAGAATCATTATTGATGTAAGTATGGGATTCCCTCAAATACCATGTCATGGGTATTTTATTTTGAGTGACCTTGCATCTCGTATGTTTTAGCTTGGTGCATGGTAGGCTTGCATAAAGAATTTATGAGTTGTCGTGATCCTTAAGTTTTTCTTAAAGTTTATGGGAGATCTTCCTTGATGAAGAGGATCATGAAGATGAGGTGGTGTAGAGACCACTTAGGTGGATGAGCTCTAATGAATTTAGGAATAATATGTGGCTATGTAAATGAACATTTTGTTAAGTAGCATTTGGTTATTTTTATTCCTAAATTATAAGGTTTGGATGCCCTCATGTAAATGTATGAAGTACTCAGTTTTGAGAAAATGAAATAATGAGATGGTTATGACCTCTTAAAGATGTTTTTAATTATGGAAATAAAAGACAATAATTATATGTTAGCTTTATGATCTATTTAAGTTGCATTTTTAGCTTAAATTAAATAGATGCTTTATGCTAGCATTATGTTAGAAGCTAGCATTATGTTTACTTTAATATTTTTTATAAATTTAGCAAGATGTTTCTTTTATGCTAGCTATGTCTTTTACTTTAACCCAAGATCTAGCATTGTGTTATAACTATGGATGTTGTTCTAGTATAACACTTTAATTTCTTTAATTAATGAGAGATGTTAAATTATTATTTTAAGGCATGATTTTTGGGAGGGGTTCTTGGATGTGGATCTAGAACTTGTGTTTTAGGACCCTTGAGTCAAATAATTAACCCAATCCTTAGAGGAGTTACTATGATGCAATAATCAGGTAGATGTGAGTCCTAGGAGTTGTAGTGATGCAATAGCTAGGTATCCATGAATATAGAAGGAGTTATAGTGATGCAATAGCCAGTTCTCATGATTGATACACCTTGAATGATGAGGATGAGGTGTTCCATAACTATAAAATTAATGGATTCATTCACAAAATAACAATGGTAGTACCTTGAAAAGTGAGGTTTAGGTGACCATGCAATTTTTTAGGTGAGTGGCAATGGCATTAGTTAGTGCATAGAGGTGTGGTAACTAAGAACCAAGGATTACACTAGAATAACCTTCATAGATGGACTTATGGAAGGGTTAGGGAATATTTGTTCCCCTTTAAGTGTTATGGGTCTTAAAATATAATCCCTATGCTATGGTCAAATTGTATATCGATGAGGGTATGGGAAAGGTGGAGGGCTCACTTTGGTGTAAAAAAAAACATCTCTCTCTTTGTTAGGGTACCTAGGAATATATATTTTGGAAAATGTTATTGTGTAAAAAAACATCTCTCTCTTTGTTAGGGTACCTAGGAATATATATTTTGGAAAAGGTTATTATATTGTATAAGGGTTGGCATGGACCACAAATAACCCAAGTTTTATTGTGTTATAATATTATATTATATTATAATATTATATTATATTATAATATAATATTATATTAGTAGTCGGTTCCCTAAAGTAGAATTAGAAGATGGATATATAAAGAAGAGATATATGTCATTGTAATCATCATGGAGATCAATAATATGCAATCGTATTTACCCACAAAGTGGCTTATAGGAATTTGCCCTCCTTAAGTGGCTCTCTAATCTTGGGATATCTTGTGGAGTTATTCTTTTCTTAAGGATTATTGTTGGTGTTTCTCTACCTTAAGGTTATTATCTATATCTCTTATTTATGGATTGTTATTGTGGATGAATAATTTGATATTTTTGCATATTGGTGAATGATTTCTATTAATTAAAATAAAGTTTTGTAATAAGATGTATCAAAGCAATGATTTTGGCAAAGTGGGGATATTATATGTGGAATTACAGAATCGAGGCATTTTTTTTGAAAAAACATCTCATATTTCAGGAGCCATATCTCTGCAATTATTTATATGATTCAGACAATTATTGGATTATTTTATGTAAAATTTGAAGAGCTTTAAAATGAGTGGTCATATGAAGGAATATGACTAGTATTAAGGGATATATGATATTTTGAAGTCAACCATTTGGAACAAGGGCAGTGATAAATTTTGTAGATTTTTTTTAGAAAATATCTCATTTTTTAGGAGCCATATCTCTACGAAAGTATATTCGATTTAGATGATTCTTAGATCATTTTGTATGAAATTTTAAGGGCTTTAAAATGAGTGGTCATATGAAGGAATTTGAGTAGTATTGAGGGAGATATAACCTTTTGAATTCAGCTATCTGAGAGTGTGTTGGGATTATGACGTATACAAGGTACAATAAAAGGAGGACTCTACCTTCTAAAAATTAGGATAGCTTTCTAAAAATATGAAAAGAAAACTAGAGACAATTGAGTGACCAAAAACCCTAATGACACCTTATAACAAATGACTAGGTGAAGGGAAACAAACACAAATACAAAAGGTGGGGAATGTGGATGGAAATGATAATTGTAATGTAGATGGGTGTTAATAATGACTTTTGACAAAGTTGATTTTGAAGGATGGCTAGTGTATAGACCTGGTGCTAGACATGTATGAGCAACTCTAGAATGCAAAATGCAATTATGGGTATGCTTAATGCAAGTCATTGTATAATGCAGTGATATGAAATGCAATGTAATGCAATATTTTTGTGTTGTTGTTATTATTATGATGTTTTTGGATTTTGATTAATATATATATATATATATATATACACACATTTGACCAATGGGCTTAGTGGATGCCATTGGGGATTATTGTGTATCCAAAGGGTTTATGTGTACCTTTGGGGCTTTTTTGGTGACCAAAGGATTTATGGGTACCTTTGGGGATTTTTTAGGTGACCAAAGGGTTTATGGGTACCTTTGGGGCTTTTTGGGTGACCAAAGGGTTTATGAATACATTTGAGGCTTTTTGGGCGACAAAAGGATTTATGGGTACATTTGGGGCTTTTTGGGTGACCAAAGAGTTTATGGGTACCTTTGGAGCTTTTTGGGTGACCAAAGGGATTATGGATACCTTTGGGGCTTTTTTGTGACCAAAGGGTTTATGGATATCTTTGGGGATTTTTGGGTGACCAAAGAATTTATGGGTACCTTTGGGGCTTTTGGGTGACCAAAGGATTTATGGATACCTTTGGGGTTTTTTGGGTGACTAAAGGGTTTATGGATACCTTTGGGGATTTTTAGGTGACCAAAGGGTTTATGGATACCTTTGGGGCGTTTTGGGTGACCAAAGGGTTTATGTTTACCTTTGGGGCTTTTTGGTTACTAAAGGATTTATGGGTACCTTTGGGCTTTTTGGGTGATCAAATGGTTTATGGATACCTTTGGGGATTTTTGGGTGACCAAAGGGTTTATGGATACCTTTGGGGCTTTTTGGATGATCAAAGGGTTTATGGATAGCTTTGGGGATTTTTGGGTACCAAATAGTTTACAAATACCTTTGGGGCTTTGTGGGTGACCAAAGGGTTTATGGATACCTTTGGGGTTTTGTGGTTGACCAAAGGGTTTACGGATACCTTTGGGGATTTTGGGGTGACCAAAGGGTTTATGGATACCTTTGGAGATTTTTTGCTAACAAAAGGGTTTATCGATACCTTTGGAGATTTTTGGGTGACCAAATGGTTTATGGATACCTTTGGGGCTTTTTGGGTGACCAAAGGGTTTATGGATACCTTTGGGGCTTTTTGGTGACCAAAGGATTTATGGGTACCTTTGGGGATTTTTGGGTGACCAAAGGGTTTACAGATACCTTTGGAGCTATTTGGGTGACCAAAGGGTTTATGTATACCTTTGATTCTTTTTGGGTGACCAAAGGGTTTACAGATACCTTTGGAGTTGTTTGGCTGACCAAAGAGTTTATGGATACCTTTGGGGCTTTTTGGGTGACCAAAGGATTTATGGATACCTTTGGGGATTTTTGGGTGACCAAAGGGTTTATGGATACCTTCGAGGATTTTTGGTGACCAAAGGGTTTATAGATACCTTTGGGGCTTTTTGTGTGACAAAAGGGTTTAGGGATACCTTTGGGGCTTTTTGGGTGACCAAAGGGTTTATGGATACCTTTGGGGCTGTTTGGGCGACCAAAGGGTTTACGGATACCTTTGGGGATTTTTGCATGACCAAAAAGTTAATGGATACCTTTGGGGATTTTTGGGTGACCAAAAGGTTTATGGATACCTTTGGGGATTTTTGGGTGACAAAAGGGTTTATGGATACCTTTGTGGCTTTTTGGGTGGCCAAAGGGTTTATGGATACCTTTGGGGCTTTTTGGGTGACCAAAGGGTTTATGGCTACCTTTGGGGCTTTTTGGTGACCAAAGGATTTATGGGTACCTTTGGGGCTTTTGGGTGACCAAAGGGTTTATGGATACCTTCAAGGATTTTTGGGTGACTAAAGAGTTTATAGACACCTTTAGGGCTTTTTGGGTGACCAAAGGGTTTATGGATACATTTGGCGCTTTTTGGGTGACCAAAGGGTTTACGGATACCCTTGGGGAATTTTTGGGTGACCAAAGGGTTTGTGGATACCTTTGGGGATTTTTGGGTGACCAAAGGGTTTATGGGTGTAGACACCAAAACAACACCAATCCGATTATGTGACTACAAACACTGATCGCTTTGACAAACACAGCCCCCAGGGCAGCCCTCAGAGGTCAAACAGTGGTCCTAACCACTTTCATAGCAATTTTGTATGGTCAAGAAGCAATTTGGCACATTTAGGCACTTTGTCCAGTATTATTCTCACCCGGGGGACGAATACTAAGCGGGATTCGTCTCACCCAGGGACGAATTATGAAATCATCTCCGGTCGGGACAAATTCCAGGTTTAACGGGCAAAAAGAAAAATGCCGCCAAGTGGCAGCCAAGGACAGTCAATTATTGCCTCCTACCATGCATGCGCATGTAGGTGGGTAGGTTGGCGGTTAGTGGACTGTCACAAGGGCGATCATGGAAGCCCAAGTCAGGGAGGAGTCTCCTCCCTCTTGGGAAGGAATGGCCGCCACATGGCATCCCTGCATGCCCCTCCAAAGAGACCCCATGGGTCTATAAAATGGTGGAATTTCCCACCAAAAAAGGGATATTGGAGGCGATTTCAAGCAACGAAGTGCTGTCCAATTGAACACCCATTTGCATCTTTTTGATTCACCTTCTCACATCCATTAATCTCTTTCGCAAGGGAGGTTATTGGGTGGCTTTTGGAAGCATGGATCCAACCCAAATCCAACATTTGACCACCTTAAACCACCAATTTGCCGACACCCCAATCCTAAGAGGTTTTGGGCCCATCCCTAGTGGATTGGCGCCGAAATCAAGTGCCAACGATGGGAGGCCCACTTGGGCACCCCCGCATTTTCTAAGTTTTATTCTAAAGCATTTTAGATTATTTGTTCATGTTGCATTTTATGTTATTCTATTTAGTTAACTCATAGCTTCAATTCCATAACATTTTGATTAGATTTTATCATGCCTTTTGTCGCTTTGTTGTCCCACTAACTTGCAGGTGGCGACATCGAATTCCCGAGGATAGAGGCCAAATTGGGAGAATCCGACCATCTGGGTCGTCCCAAAATGGCCCCAATTACATAACCCCTCTATTTGCAGGTGTTTTGGAGGTCTCGAGAATCGACATTGGAGCGAGGATCACCTCGGCTTTCCTAACACAGTAGAATTCGTCCCACCCAGGGACGAATAGCAGTCGAAATTCATCCTTCCCAGGGACGAATTCCAGTCGAAAGTAGATTGGCCGACTATTTCAATGGCAGTGGCCCTCTGGTAATGCCCTCTGTCCTCTATCAAGTTCTTAGGTCATTTAGGTTTTACTTTATTCACTATTTTAGACAAATGTTCATATGCATCTGTTAGCAATTTCAAAGAATGAATCTTCCTTTTTGTCACAGGTGCTACTAACGCCTTGTTTGTTTCTTTGATTACAGGAAGAGTAGAAATAAGTGAGGATTCATCGGTGTAAGTGGCGGCAACATTTTGGCCCGCCCATTTCAAACGTGGGCATGCGGAAGAGAGATCAATGATCAATATTGTAACCGAATCCATTTAACGCTCCTAGCCCCTAAAAAGGGAGGAGGCGATTTTGTAACCATGGTTGACAAGTTTAATAAAAGGGCTGTGACTTCTCTCTAAATTCTTGTAACTGGTTTTGATCGATTTGCTTCTTTCGTTTAAATGCATTTCGTGTTCTAGGACTTAAGCGTTATTTTTATTTGAATGCATCGAAGTAGTTTTTCTTTCCAAAAAGCTTTTGAAATCTCATGCTTTCAATAGTTTTAAAGCTAGCGATCACACGAGGCGGAGAGTGCGCCACGGGGACCCATTAAATTAGAAAGACAGGAAAAAAAGACAAAGCCCCGAGCCAAAGATGGCAGACCAAGTTGACCCGACAGTCGCCAAACATGCCGCTCGCCAAGCCCAAATCTCGTAGCTTGAGCAAGGTCATCAGGAGTTAGAGTACTTATACCGCCTGAATAAAGAGCGCATGCAGCGCGAAGCGAATGAGTTACGCTATAAACTACCTGAGAGGGTGCCAACCCCTCGCACCCAAAGAGCCAAATAATATGAGAGGCATAATTCTTTGGTGCAGGACAGGTCTCCACGACCTCGTCAAGCTTTGCCTTCGAGACCTTATAGACCCGAGAGGGAGGCCACTCCCCGAAACAATGATGGGTACCCTCAGCGGGGACTCAATCGGGGTCATAGGTCTCGCCTAGAGACTCCTCAAGAAATTTATGAGGAGTATGAACCATAAATAGAATGGGCCAAAATGCCCCATCAAGGCGGGAGGGTTGCCACTAGGCCACCCCCCCATAGGCCTCCAGTCTCCCATAACTCACAACGGGAGCAAACAAAAGAGGAAGAAATAAAATCTTTCGATGCATACAAAGTGCTATTAGAGCGTTTGGAGTCTATGGAGACAAAAGCTTCTGGGCATCAAAAACCCACATTACGTCAACTCTACAGTCATCCAGTGCATCCCTCAGTGCCCACACCTCTTTACCCTAAACATTTCAAGTTGCCTCAATTGGCAGTCTTTAAAGGTGAAGAGGATGCACAAGAACATGTCACAAGATTCCTAAGTCAATGCTTCGGCATCCAAGATAATGATGCATTGTTGCTTAGGACATTCATAACCACATTCGTAGGCCCTGCCTCGGATTGGTTCACACAATTACCCAAACACAACATAAACAACCTAGATCAATTAGTAGATGCGTTTCTTGAACGCTTTGCCTTCAACACAAGGAAGAAGGCATCACTAAGTGATCTGGCCAGCCTCAAGCAATATGAGGAAGAAACAATGGCAGCATACAGGAATCGATGGAGGGCTTTGCTTTCTAAGCTACCCTATCGTCCCCCTATGTCTGATCTCACATAGATTTTTGCATGGAGTTGCTTAAAATCAATCTCTGGGCTATTGCTGCTGCAGCAATACGACAGTTTAGAAGAAGCTTTGGCACAAGCCAGAGTTATAGAAGAGATTAAAATAGGTGAAGGCGCAATCGCCAAGCCTAAAAAGAAAGAGTGGAACAAAACCACTAAGACTGGGAATACGCAATCACAACCTGCTGCGGTTAACCAAGTTGCGATAAATGTTCCCAAGCCTATGCAAGAAATACAGCCCCAAAAGGCTAATTACCAGGCAGTACCTCCTAGTTATGAAAAAGATAATAAGAAACAGGAGCAGAATCAGCAGCGTCGCCCTAGGCGAAAATTCACCCCTTACACGGAGTCTAGGGACTCCTTATTTGATCGCTTGTCAGCGACAAATTTAGTCACCCTTCCAGAGATCCAGACTGTAGACCCTAACGCCCCCAAGCCTAAGGGATACGAGAGAGGAATTATATTGTAGATTCCATAGGCGAAGGGGACATGACTTGAATGGATGCTAGAAATTCAAAGGATTAATCCAAGATTTGATCGACAATAGAACATTGGTCGTGGACAACCCCATAGCGCCAAATAATCAACAAATGGGGGTATTCAAGGACCCTTTGCCTGCCCATGAGGCACAGGCAAAACCTCTCCAGATTAATGAGGTGCGACAGAATATTCCCATGCAAGGATTTGTGGGAATGATTAGCATAGTGACCAGGAACAAAAAGTACCCAGCAGTTGCCCCCGAGGTAGCTACAAGGGAAGTTCCAACGACGTCGCAGCCTCAACAACGCCCTGTGCAGTTGTCTCCGCCTAGACCCGAGGTCACGATACGGACCAAACTCACGTAGAGTTTGCGGACCACATCGGCTAGGCTTTCCATCTATGAGCTTATTCAACAGTCAACACCTCATAGAGAAGCTCTTATGGAAATTTTAAAAGCCATCGAATTACAGCCTCACGAAGCAAATTCTTTCAACAACTTTGTGGGACATGTGAAACGATGTACGGAGCCGATCATTACCTTCAAAGAGGATGAAGTCAAAACAATATCGAATGACATGGCAGATCCACCCCTGCACGTTATCGCGTGGGTCAACGGGATCCCGTACAAGAGAGTGTTGGTAGATACTGGCTCATCCAGTAACATCATTACCACTGTAGCACTAAAACATTTGAAGCTTCCAGCCTCTCATATCACAGCCTCCACATACACACTACGAGCTTTCAACGATGCAATATGCTCGACAGTCGGCACAGTTGTTCTGCCTATCCAGGTAGGACAAAAGACAATACCTACATTGTGCCATGTGTTGGAAGGTGAGATGGCTTACAATATACTGCTAGGGCGGCCTTGGATCAGGGACATGAAGTGTGTCCCTTCGATCGCTCACCAGTGCTTAAAGTATGCTTTTGAAGGAGAAATACATGTAGTCCCGATGGACTTAGAACCCTTCAAGTATTGCAATGCGGTGCAATTAATGCCTCAATCGACCCTCCCTTCAACGCATTTGGATTTCCAGCTAAATCCATCTAAACAGGGTCCAACACCGCAGGCACCACTGGTGACCAAAATAGCAAAATCCTAGCCAGGTGAGTCTTCATCATCTGCTCCTTCACTACCAATGCCGTCGGTAATGGCTAAATAGAAGGACAAGGGAAAACAGATCATGGAAGAGGCTCAGCCCCTAGAAGAGGGGTTGCCAACAATTTCAACGGTATCAATAGAGGAAATACCTAGCACAACGGAAGCTGAGACTCCTAAAACACCAAACATGGAATGGACTCAGGAAGGACTCCCGTTCCCTCCCTCCCAAGCATCAACAATCACTGTTGAAATGGCCAGTACGGGCCTGGGGGAGTATTTAGTGCAGAATGTTGTGGCAACACCCACAGTAGAATCAGTACAGGACATGGGGAGACCTCGCCTTCCCATAGGAACAGTTGTTCCTCTAGGTTACCCACCAAACCAGAAAAATTTTGTGTATGGGGGCCTTGATCATGGTCTTGAACCATGCAAGCAAAAGGAAGCAGACGAAGAGCCTTTTGTTGAAAATATCAACTATCTGTCAAACCCGGACTTCGCCCTAAGATATCTCGGCCAATGCAATTGGCATGGATATGGGCTAGGCAGATATGAGCAAGGGATGCGTGTCCTTTGCCAACCAAGATATCAAATGCCATATGATAAGTCAGGAGTAGGGTTCAACCACCCCCTACCCTTAGACATCTTGGTAGAAAATATGCAAGGCCTAGAAATAGGCAACAAGGGGGGATTGGCATCAGACCTGTATGCCAACCCAAATACAGAATATACATTGGGAGATTACCTCCCATGGTCAACAAACACCCTTGGCAACACCAATAATCCCTCTCCTTTGCTAGAGAGAGGTGAAAGTTCGGATACTAATACCCAAAATCAACGATGTTCGGACATCTTTTTGAAGTAGTTTCCCTTAGAGGTTCCAGTTGAGTCAATACAGTGTCAAGAGAATCAGGTCCCCCCACCAAGAGTGGAACAACCGCAATGGGACCAGATTAACTTGCTAGAACAAGGAGAACCCTCAATGTCGCAAGTAACAGTTGCTAAAGAGAATGAACATTTTTGGATCTCCAAAAGTGATTCAGAAGATGAGACTGAGATGATCTATCTCAGACATGCGCGACGGAATAATCACCCTTTAACTCATGAAGATCTAATGGGACAGATGGGCATAAGGTTAGGGCATGAATGGTGGGTAGACCCAGCGAGGTGGGACCAAGTGCTGGATCCATGGCTCCAAATTCATGATGAGCACCGTCCACCTCGAGACCCTATCATGACATCAGTGCCGAGGGAAGACCCTGTCCTCCTATCAGCACATAGGGCCGATCCGTTCGTGCCCGTTCCCCTAGAGCCAGATCCAGAGTATAGGGAGCATCTAAAAGATTCAAGTTATCATACCCATGGTAATGGAGACCAAATTCATTCCATCCACATGATCTCCATTGATTTGACCGCACCCATCCGCAATCCGGTCGATCCAGCATCGGTCATTGCATCTAGACATAGATGCCATCGATTGGGATCGCGTCAATTCACCTTTATCACCATCAGAGTACTGGCCTTTCGGTGAAATGCCTCATTTTACCCTAGGGACAACTCAGGATATTTTTCAAGCTGAAGAGGAACCCGAGGTTCCCAACGTAGATCTAAATTCAGCTAATGATATCCATTTGATCCCGACTCCACATCAGTTGGAGGACGGATCCCACATGTCAGTCGAGGAGACGACTGATGTAGATATCGACACAGATCCAATGAATCCATAGATTCTCAAGCTGGGGGTAAGTCTTTCCCCCGAAGAGCAAGCCGACTACATTGCCCTTCTCAAAGAGAAGAAGGAGGTTTTTGCATGGTCGTACAAGGATATGCCAGGACTAGACCCGTAGCTAGTCACGCATAATTTAATGCTTGATCCGACAATCAAGCCTGTAAAGCAAAAACTACGTAAGATGCACCCAAAAGTGGCCTTGATGGTCAAAGATGAATTGCAAAAGCTGTTGGATGCACAGTTTGTCATCTGCGTGGATTATCCGCCATGGCTGTCCAACATGGTTCCCGTCAAGAAGCCCGACGGGAGGATTCGCATATGCACTAATTTTTGAGATCTAAACAAAGTGAGTCCTAAGGATGATTTCCCCTTGCCGAGCATCGACGCATTGGTAGATGCTACAGCAGGTCACGAAATGCTCTCCCTAATGGATGGTTTCTCAGGATACAATCAAATTCGTATCAATCCTGAAGACCAACTAAAAACGGCGTTCACAATGCCTTGGGGGACATTTTGTTATAAGGTCATGCCTTTTGGCCTTAAAAATGTTGGCGCTACCTACCAACGTGCCATGACATATATCTTCCATGATTACATGCACAAAACTTTGGAAGATTACATGGATGATTTGTTAGCCAAGTCTCTTTTGCGCTCAAATCATATCAATGACTTAAGCAAGATCCTCGATCGCCTCATGGAGCATAAAGTTAGACTAAACCCCAAGAAGTGCGTATTTGGCGTCACATCTGGAAAACTCTTGGGTTTCATAGTCTCAAAGCGAGGAATCGAGGTGGACCCAAAGAAAGTCAAGGCAATCCTTGAAATGGTTCCCCCAACTACAATCAAGCAACTCAGAAGTCTGCAAGGAAAGGTCGCGTCGATTAAACGCTTTATAGCACAATTATCTGACAAGTGCCGACCCATGAACAAATTATTGCACAAGGGGGTTACATTTCATTGGGATGACGAGTGCCAGTCGACCTTTGACGAGATCAAACAATACCTGGTTTCGCCACCAGTATTGGCACCACCTAGACCAGGAGTGCCGTTCTACTTATACATCTCAGCTACTGAGGTGGCACTGGGTGCCATGTTAGCCCAGAAGAATGAACTTCACAAGGAACAGGCTACTTACTATCTTAGCCGCACCCTGGTCAGTTATGAACTTAACTATGCATACGTTGAGAAACTCTGCTTGGCAGTGGTGTTTGCTACCAAAAAGCTATGCCACTACATGCTGAGCAACACTACGTATGTTGTGTCTAAGGAGAATCCATTGCGATACATGATGAGTCGCACTTATCATAGTAGTCGCACGGCGAAATGGATCATGTTGTTGACGGAATTTGACATAGAATTTATTGGACAAAAATCTATCAAAGGACAAGTCATAGCCGATCAACTAGCAGAGGCTCCTCTTGAAGACGATCAGCCTCTGGTCATAGAACTACCCGATGATGGGGTCTTCCATGTCTCAGAATCACCGGATTCTGATGAGCCTGAGTCACAGGCCGACATAACCCTATTCTTTGATGGTTCTAAATGTGAGCAAGGTGGTGGCACGAGAATTGTATTCTTCACACCGAAGGGTGCTCCAATGCCCCTGTCATTTAAATTAAACTTCCCATGCACCAATAACAATGCAGAGTATGAAGCCTTGCTCCTAGGTCTTCAGACAACAATCGCCATGAACATCAAACGACTGAATATCTTTGGTGATTCGCTGTTAATAGTCAATCAAGTCAAAGGGGTATATCAATGCAAATGCCCAGTCCTGTAGGCTTATAAAGCCCTCGTGGACAAATTCCTGGCAAAACTTGAGTGGTATGACATCGAGGCACTCCCTCGATCATCGAATCATTTTGTGGACACAATGGCCTCCTTGGGGTCACTAATTCCGCAAGACCTTTTCGGTGATATGACAACCATTCAAGTCAAAACCTTATCGCAATCCACGATGGAGCATGCAAGCTCAGACTTGACGCCAGGAATCCACATGATCCAGATTGAACCATCCTCGGATAAGTTCTTTCGAATCCGAGATCATCTGAAACGTGCCAACTAGGGGTCCTTGTTCTCCCCTACTCCCATTAATAGCAACACAACGCTATTCTTACAGGTTCTATCCCATTCAGCGTTTGCTAGGGATGAACTTCAAGAGGGATTGGTTGTTCATACTATCGAGGTTTCTGATCAACAGGACTGGTATTTACCCATCAGAGAATACCTCAAGTTAGGTAATCTCCCGCTTGGATTGACTCATGCCGCAAAACGAGCACTCAAGCAGAAAGCGGCTAAGTATGTCTTGATAGGAGACATTTTGTATCATCGCAGCTATGAAGGAATCCTCCTTCGTTGCTTGGACTAGCAAGAGTCCACTTGGGCGATCGCCCAAGCGCACGATGGTACATGTGGTGGCCACTTTAGTGGTATGGCCATTGCAAAGTGCATTCTTTGCATGGGCTATTATTGGCCATCTTTAGAGCGAGATTGTTGCACCTATGTCAAGAAGTGCGTGAAGTGTCAACATCATGCCAATTTGATGCACGTACCTTCCCAGGCCTTGCAGACAGTCCAATATTCTTGGCCGTTCTCGCAGTGGGGCTTCGATCTAATTGGAAAGATCTCCCCTGCATCGTCAGGCCGTCACACGTTTATCATAATGGCCACAGAGTATTTTACCAAGTGGGTGGAAGCGATTCCGCTTACCTCTACGACAGGACCCCGCATTGTGGAGTTCATTTTGCATAACATCATATGTCATTTTGGTATTCCATCCAAAATAGTCTCGGATAATGGGACGCCTTTCAAGAACAAAGACGTGCGTGCTTTGACCACAAAGTACAAGATTCAGACATAGCTTTTCGACACCCTATTATCCGCAGGCGAATGGGCAAGCAGAGGCGTCAAACAAAATGCTAGTTGCCATCCTTAAAAAGACCGTCATAGACAGTCATAAGGATTGGCACATTCAAATCCCACTTGCCCTATGGGCCTATCGCACTAGCATTCGGACACCCACAGGGGCCACTCCGTTTTCACTTGTGTATGGCTCCGAGGCAGTCATGCCTCTAGAGTTGGAGATTCCTTCCCTGCGCATATCAATGCAGGAGTTCATCGATGATGACTCCATGCGGCAGGCCCGATTAGACCAGCTTACGTTGCTTGATGAACGACGCGTTAATGCTCTCGAGCATTTACGTATTTATCAAGAGCGACTTAAGAAAGCTTACAACATGAAAGTGCACCTGAGGGACTTTCGGGTTGGTGATTTGGTTTTGAAGGAAAACCAACAAAATTCTAGTTTGCCGTCCCACCTAAGGGACAAGTTTGTGGCAAATTGGTTAGGTCCATATGTCATTGATAGAAAAATAGGACCCGGGACATACCGGCTAGCTTCTCTTGATGGTATCAAGGAAACAGAACCCTTGAATATCAGTCATTTGCGACCATTCCATATCTAAGAGAGCCATATCCCAAAAATGCTCCAAGGATTCTATAATCGCTTGGTCAATCCCAAAAATGCTCCAAGGATTCTATAATCGCTTGGTCATCCCAAAATGCTCCAAGGATTCTACATCGCTTGGTCACCCTCCCCGCTCCGCCTGCTTGGTCAATCCCAAATGCTCCAAGGATTCTTGCAATCGCTTGGTCAATCCCAAAAATGCTCCAAGGATTCCTAAAATCGCTTGGTCAATCCCAAAAAGGCTCCAAGGATCCTTGAAATCGCTTGGTCAATCCCAAAATGCTCCAAGGATTTCCACAATCGCTTGGTCAAAAAATCAAGAAAATTCAAAAACAACAAAAATCATCAAAAACAACAAAAATTTGCATCTCATTTCTAGGCATACTCAAATTCATCAATAGAGAGCTCTTCTCGCACTTCATCTTCATATTCACAAAAATCAATCCATCAAAAATACAAAAATATGTAGCTGCATTAAAGCATTGCATCCATACATTGCATATTTGTGGTCGTACAGGTCAAAGGCACCATAGGCTGTAATTGCTCTGCTAGTCCATCTTGTTCCCCACTGTTCCATTTTACAAGAACAACAAAAACACCATGCATTGCCTTTTACCACACTAGAGTCAGTGGTCTTTTAATGTATCAAGAGTTTTCGTGATTCAGTCATCATTTTTCTCTTTAGCCATGTAATGTATCAAGTCAAACAGATTTTATGAAGGTAGAGTTACACTTGAAATACACCTTGTTACGTAACATCCCAACACAAATTAAAACACATAAAAATTCCCAAGTTGTGTGAACGAAAGATGAAACCTGCATAGTAATCCAGGTCACCATAAGCGAAATGGTTATCTTGCTCATCCCCCCGTGCGAATGGTTCCAGAATGCTGAGAATTCACAAAAGGACAAGCTCTTTCCTATCCATTCACCTCCATATACAGTGGTTTTCACCACTACCAAACCCCAATCATAGTTGGTTCCCAAAGTTGTAAGGATTTGTACTACACGTCCCTGCCAAGGATGGGTAGTCATCCCCAAGACCTAAAAGGATCAACGCCATTCACAAACAAAATTCCAACAAATCATCATCCTAACACTTTCCATTCACCTTTGGTCTCCAAGTTGTAAGGATTCGTACTATCCGCCCCTAACCAGGATGGGTAGTCATCCCCAAGGCCTAACAGATCAATGCCCTCACTCCATAATCTCCATCACCCCCTTGGTTCCCAACGTCGTAAGGATTCGTACTACACGTCCCCGCAAAGGATGCATAGTCGTCCCCAAGTCCACAAGGATCAAGGCCACTCACAAGCCCAAACTCACAATACTCAAAATACAAAATCAAATAACAGTGGTTATCACCACTATTCAAAATCCTTGCTCAAAAAGAATTAATAGAAAATAAACAGTGATTTTCATCACTATATAGACGAGCAACTTTCTAAATCATTCAGCCAACAAATATCCTGAACTTGAATCCCTAGAATTCTCAGCATTCGAAAACCATCTAGGTGATCCTCATTACAGGTTTGGTTGATAGCCTATCTGGCAATGGTGGTATCCTACCCGCATGACGATATGTCTGTCACATTCGCTTTGCGTATGTGTAGACCAATGTTTGCATAAGGATGAGCTAGCTTATGGTATCCTGGATAACACCGTAGATTAATCTAACTAAACACAACAAAGGAGTTAGTGGAGCTAATTAGGTGATCCTCGATACGAGTTCGGTTGAAAGCCCATCGGCATCGGCGGTATCCTGACAAATACCACATAAATGAACTCAATTGCACACACAGGGATGTGAAATAGCTTGGTCAAAAACAAGTCCGATTCATACCTTGTTCAAAAGTCTTGTAAGATAAAGTACAGTCGTGGCTAGTGAGTTAAAACCGTCTGAGTCTCAGAAAACCTTAGCTACATTTCTAAACCAACTGCGCTACTTTTCATCCTTACAATACCATCAGAAAATACAAAAAAAAAAAACCACAGCTACACATACAAAGTCATGCATCATAGCAATCGCCTAAAAATGAAATAAAAAGTGTCTTAAACAGTCTATGGCGCCATAGCCAAACATCACAAATTCCATTCATCCATTTCATTTTGCATATCACATAAAAATCAAAAACATTTGCATTCATCATAACATATGCATTCATCAAAATAAATAAACATGCATACATCCATAGTCATTAGCCATCATGCATAAAGATCAAATCATCACATGTACACAACCAAAATAAAACCGGTATATGTATATATATATATATCATCAAAAAAAATGCCCGTAGGCTACAAAACTGGTCCTCAGACCCCGCAATCATATAACAAAACCCAACCTAAGGCATCGACCACCATGATCACGCAGGATCGGTGCGACGGGAACTACCCCCGACGAGATGATGCTGACTGCTCAGTCGCACTATCCCTCGTCCGGCGTGAAGATCCACTTCTCGAGGGCTCAGGTAGCCGCCCACCAAGGCGGATGACCTCCCTCTCCAAGTCTAGCCGATGTCGAAACCACTCTGCCTCCCGCCGATGGTAGTAAGATACCGCATCATCATGCTGTGCCAAAACCCTATCCCGCTCTACTAGCTGAGCCCGCAGGAGATCCCTCTCCCGCAGCGCGTCCCCCAGCTCCAGATCCCACATCCATAGCAGCTCTGTTAGTCATGCATTCTCAGCGCATATCCCAGACTCCATCTCCTCTGTATCCGCCTGAAGTACATGACTCTCCGAAATAGCAGCCTGCTCTGGCTCCCACTGCTCCTCCATGTCCTGCATGTCCGGCTGATCCGGAGCTCCCAAATCTACATCCTCATCCCCCACCTCAACCATGTCCGCGTCATCCAATGGAACTCCCCAATCATCCCCTGCTGCCTCAGCACCCTCCACTGCCGCCTTCATGCCTCCTAGTGGCCCCTCTCCTCTCCATCGCCGTAGTACCCACCACGAGTCATACTCAGTGGTAGTCCCGATGTCATCCACGTTCGGGACGTCAATCACCGCATCTGACTCCTCGCCCAATGGCACGGTGACCGGTCGATCTAGAGTCCTCTCATCTCCCCGACGTCGATAGACCACGGGCTCACCAGGAAACCCCTGGCACACCCCAAACTATCGTGTAACCCGGCTATATGAGAATAACTCATGCTCGGTCCCGTGTCGCCCAATCAACCATCGCTCCCTGCGTACCCGTCGGAGCCACTCTCCAGCCTTCGGCCAGGCTGGACAGTCCCGATAAGGGTGCCAAACCACCTCCCCTGGAGTGAGCCGAGAGAAGGCATCAGTATAGTGCTCTACGACACCTGCCCATCGTCGACTCTGCCCCTGCTCCGCAGACCGCCGCCACAGAACTGCATAACCTATCTCCTCATCCTCCATCGTCGCCCGAGTCGTCCATGGTAACCCGGTTGGCCTCTCAACTGCTATGTGCTGCCAACCCCAGCACTGCAATAGATAACTACAGCTGACCCCCTTCCGCTGTCGATAGCGGACCCCATACAGCTCCCCGTAGAGCTGTGCCAACAATGTCTGTCCCCATCTCAAGATCAACGGTGCCTCTATCGGGCACTCTACCAACTGCCACACCAAATCCAGCAGGTTCCATGGGAACCTCGCGCCTGACGAGTCAGGTAGTAACATGTTAGAAATGAGGCCCATCAAGAATGCGTGCCTCACTCCTAACACCCCCCTCTCCTGCCACCATCCAACCAAAATCTTGCCAGCCTGGCAGTCCACCTCGGTTGTCTCCACTGGGTTCGCTACACCCAGCCGCTCCCCATGCCCGAAGCATCTCGTCAGCACAACAGTCCGCTGATCACGCGGTGATGTCCTAATAGGCAGTCCATCTATCGAAATCCGAAGAAGCCGATAGACATCCTCCAGAGTCACAATCATCTCCCCTGTCGGGAGATGGAAGGTGTTGGTCCACGGATCCCAAAGTTTGATCAGGGCCGTCGGATAAGCCTGATCCAGGACCACAGGCTCCAGTCGAGCCACCTACTTGAGCCCAAGGGCATCAAGCCATTCCCAGTCATCATCAGTCAATTCCCCCTATGCCTCAATAAAAGCAGCAGGTACACGGTACCGGCTCCTAACAACCTGCAAAAGAAAATAATTCAACAAAAAAATTAATTAAAATCATAGAAAAAAACTGTACAGAAAAACAGCACACTTATAGCTTTAAAAACAAAAATAAACTCTAGGGAGCACTTACAGGTCTCGCTTCGGCTCCGCCGCTCGAACCAGTTTGTGCACTCATGATGGCAGGGAAAATTTCAGCAGCGCTTCGCTTCGCAGAATTCACCTCCTCCTCCCGCAGCTCCAAAATCGCAAGAAAAATTTGACACAAATGAGCCCAAATTCAAGTTTTGGCCCTTAAATAGGCATTTGAGCTGGAATTCATCCTTGAATGGGATGAGCGCTCTGGTTAGCACTCGTCCCACCCAGGGACGAATTCTACTACTGGAATTCGTCCCACCCTGGGACGAATTCAGGCCAGAAACTTCAAAAACATCAAAAAATGAACAAAAATGCACTAAAAACCAACAATAAATTTGCCCGATAAGAGTGTTGTTGCACTTGACATCCCGGGCATACAAAATAGATGTTGGGGTCACAAATTTTCATTATCCTACTCCCTAAGAAGGCTACTTTAGCCGGACCACTCCATGGGAAGATGGATTTTCGCCAATTTCAGCTCCAAACAACGTCGCAAAAAGGGTTAACACCCACCAAAAATAGGTCCAAATGTTGGAAAAATTGCACATGCTTAACGATAAACCATCTAAAGGCACCCTTGCACAAGTCATCTTGGGTCAAGCGACTCGTCGCTTTTCTCATGAAGGTCATTCCCTCATCGATTCGTCGCTTGAGGGGGTAGTCACACTTAGTCACCAATCAACAAGCACACACCCAATTAAGGAAAACGACATGCATTCAAAGAATCATTGACAAAGACAATTACGCTCCTGCTTGGGGTAGTAAACAAGCAACAATCAAATTGATCAAACACTTGGCATTCGTGAATCATGAACACAAGGTTCCCCTGTGGACAAAAGGTTGCGCCCTTTGCCTAATCATGACTGATCAATGTCCAAGCTCAAGTCACACCTCACCAAAATAGGTTAATACTTGAAATCAAATTCCTTAGCTCGTCGAAGCAAGGATTCAAGAATGCATGCCCTTTCCATGCTTGGGGCATCAAAAGTTGATTAGGTTACCAAGAAACCCTAATCATTAGTGCTTTGGCTATCTATTTTTGCTCGACGTTGCGCCATGCACAACGCATCCCAAAAAGGGGCATCTGTAGACACCAAAACAGCACCAATCCGATTATGTGACTACAAACACTGATCGCTTTGACAAACACAGCCCCCAGGGCAGCCCTCTAGAGGTCAAACAGTGGTCCTAACCACTTTCATAGCAATTTTGTAAGGTCAAGAAGCAATTTGGCACATTTAGGCACTTTGTCCAGTATTCGTCTCACCCAGGGACGAATACTAACTGGGATTCGTCTCACCCAGGGACGAATTCTGAAATCGTCTCTGGTCAGGACGAATTCCAGGTTTAACGGGAAAAAAGAAAAATGCCGCCAAGTGGCAGCCAAGGACAGTCAATTATTGCCTCCTGCCATGCATGCGCGTGTAGGTGGGTAGGTTGGCAGTTAGTGGACTATCACAAGGGCAGTCATGGAAGCCCAAGTCAGGGAGGAGTCTCCTCCCTCTTGGGAAGGCATGGCCGCCACATGGCATCCCTGCATGCCCCTCCAAAGAGACCCCATGGGTCTATAAAATGGTGGAATTTCCCACCCAAAAGAGGACAGATTGGAGGCGATTTCAAGCAACGAAGTGCTGTCCAATTGAACACCCATTTGCATCTTTTTGATTCACCTTCTCACATCCATTAATCTCTTTCGCAAGGGAGGTTATTGGGTGGCTTTTGGAAGCGTGGATCTAACCCAAATCCAACATTTGACCACCTTAAACCACCAATTTGCCGACACCCCAATCCTAAGAGGTTTTGGGCCCATCCCTAGTGGATTGGCACCGAAATCAAGTGCCAACGGTGGGAGGCCCACTTGGGCACCCCCGCATTTTCTAAGTTTTATTCTAAAGCATTTTAGATTATTTGTTCATGTTGCATTTTACGTTATTCTATTTAATTAACTCATAGCTTCAATTCCATAACATTTTGATCATATTTTATCATGCCTTTTGTCGCTTTGTTGTCCCACTAACTTGCAGGTGGCGATATCGAATTCCCGAGGATAGAGGCCAAATTGGGAGAATCCGACCATCTGGGTCGTCCCAAAATGGCCCCAATTACATAACCCCTCTGTTTGCAGGTGTTTTGGAGGTCTCAAGAATCGACATTGGAGCAGTAGAACTCGGCTTTCCTAACACAGTAGAATTCGTCCCACCCGGGGACGAATAGCAGTCGAAATTCGTCCTGCCCAGGGACGAATTCTAGTCGAAAGCAGATTGGCCGACTGTTTCAATGGTAGTGGCCCTCTGGTAATGTCTTCTGTCCTCTGTCAGGTTTTCAGGTCATTTAGATTCACTTTATTCACTGTTTTAGACAACTGTTCATATGCATCTTTTAGCAATTTCAAAGCACGAACTTTCCTTTTTGTCACAGGTGCTACTAACGCCTTGTTTGTTTCTTTGATTGCAGGAGGAGCAACAAGAAGTGAGGATTCATCGGCATAAGCGGCGGCAACACTTTGGCCCGCCCATTTCAAACGTGGGCATGCGAAAGAGGGATCAATGATCAAGATTGTAACCGAATCCATTTAACGCTCCTAGCCCCTAAAAAGGGAGGAGGCGATTTTGTAACCGTGGTTAAAGAGTTTAATAAAAGGGCTGTGACTTCTCTCTAAATTCTTGTAACTGATTTCGATCAATTTGCCTCTTTCGTTTAATGCATTTCGTATTCTAGGACTTAAGCGTTATTTTGATTTGAATGCATCGAAGTAGTTTTTCTTTCTAAAAAGCTTTCGGAATCTCATGCTTTCAATGGGTACCTTTGGGGCTTTTTGGGTGACCAAATGGTTTATGGATACCTTTGGAGCTTTTTGAGTGACCAAAGGGTTTATGGATACCTTTGGGGATTTTTGGGTGACCAAAGGATTTATGGATACCTTTGGGGCTTTTTGGTGACCAAAGGATTTATGAGTACCTTTGGGGTGGAAGGGGGTGAGCCTGCTCCTTAAGTGGTAGGAGCTGTCACCAGATGGGATGTCGTAATGGGAACACATGCAGATATAACTCTTCTTCATTATCCAATGAGACAATATGTTCGTATTTTTCATATTAAATATGGGAGTTAATAGGTGCTAAGTTGTAATCATATTCATCATTAGTTGTCCATTCATAAGGAGGACCTTGATCCTCTACCTCATTGTTAGATGGAAGAGTATGTGAACCTTCACCTTCTTCATAGGATTGGACGAAATCATGAGATATCTCTTGATATATTATATTTGTGGGGAAATAATCCCCCAAAGAGTGGACATTATTAGAATTAGTGTAAGGATCATGTACAAGATCATCTCTATAGTTCAAACCCAAATGCTCTAAACTATTTGTGAGGACATCGAGAGGTATAGGCTTGTTGTGTCCTAAACCAGATTTATCATATGGTATTTGATATTATGACTGGCAAGGAACACGGGTACCTTGTTTGTACAACCCCAACCTCATATCCATGCCAATGGTAGTGATGGAGATATCACATGCAATAGTCGAGATTGGACATATAATTGATGTCCTTAGAAAAATGTTCTTCATCCTCTTCTTGTTGAGGATATGGTTATGTTCCATATTCAATACCCCCATATATGCAGTTTGTTTGATTGGGAGGTATGCCTAGAGGTATGATGGTACCTATGGGAAGACGAGGTCATCCCATATTCTGTATCGTCTCAATGGTTGGAACTACTGTAATATTCCTTACTAAGTATTCTCCTAAACTCATAGTAGCCAGATGGACTATGACCTATGATGGTGAGGATGGAGGAGACGAAAGCGAGGCTTGAGATGAATTTCTTCATCTCATGAGGTGGTTCCTCATCTACCAGACTAGGAATTTCTTTCGTGGAAATGATAGAGATGATTGGAGGGATCTCGTAAATAACCCACCAAGGTATGAATTTTAAACCATTCACAAGATATATGATATTCATGCAAAGGAATAGCAGCTTTAGGGACAAGGCCTTTACCTCATGATACACTTTCGAAACGAACTTGTGCAAACACTTCCCCAGTGCCATTGAGCTCTCCAACAAACTCAAAATAAATTGATCTAATTGTATGAATGGCAACCATTAAAAAAGGGGAACTAACACTACCTCAGGGTGGCGTTTATGTAGAAGATAATATTTTCCCACCCCTAAACCTACCAAACTAGCAACTATTTTTTGCTCTTATATCGCCTATCCTTCTTTTATATATAGAATGAGTCTAATAATCCAAAATAAAATTTAAAGTAAATAATAATAGTAGTTGAAGTAAGAATGTTATTTAAATTTTATAATTTATTTTTTTTAAGGTGTGAAATAATTTATAAATATTTTGGTATACCATTTTTAATGTATCTAAAGATTCAAAATAATTTTCAAATTAAATAGTAATAATAGTAAAAGTGTTATATAATTTTTTTTTCCAATAAAGGTGTGATAGAGTATTTTTTTAAAAATTGAGTATACTTTTACTAAATGTCTAAACGTCCAAAATAATTTTCAAAGCGTTAAGTAAGTTTAATATAAAGTCTCTATACTTTTAATATTTTGACTCCCTCTTTATTATAAAATATATATTAGAGAACAATTACAAAAGAGATATTTAGATATATGTAATAAATTGATCATTTTATTTGATTATAAATTATTATAAGAATAATTTAAGATGATATATATAATGTTTTAATTTTTTTTTTGTTTATCTAGATTTTTTCATTTATAGAATACTTAGTTATTAGCAGCTTATAAATAGGAAAATATATTTTAAATGGAAAGCAATTTGAAAGCTCAAACAAATAAGTGAGAGTTAAGGAAAGGAATTAGGGTTAAAAACCAAGGTAGCCACACAAGAGTGCATCTTTATAAAGAGCATTTCCAAAAGAATTTCTAAAGAAAAGTTTAAAATATAGTGGTTTGGTAAGTTTCCAAGAGATAAAGGTTCAATGAAAAAATTCTAAATCCATTCATTGAAGATAATTTAGTTAGCAATTTTGTAATTTGTTCTTCTTTTGTATATGTAATAAAATATATTTTTTCCTATTGTGAGAGATCTATAGGGTCATTTCTTATCATTCTTAGTTCTTATTTATGCTCTTATTATATATAATTAATGTGTGCATGAATATTTTCTATTACCTTTGTCCACCAAATTCAATCTATTCATCAAGATACAAGATCATTATGAAAACATCTTATTCATGGTGAGGATAGTCAAGTTGTTGTCCCCTAGAGGTTTTAAAATCATATTGTAGATTATTTGATAGTATAATGCATTTATTTTAGGTCCGAGGTGTAGATCAATTGGTTCATCCAAACCCCATAAGGGGGCGGAGGTCCAAGGTTCAAATCTCGGGCCTCGTCGGACTGAACGCTTGTCCTTTTCCTGGTGCTTTCAATAGTATAAAAGGTTTAAAATGATTGTGGCATGGTGGTTATAGGGGCAGACTACGCGAAGATCTGTGTGGCGGCTTCTAAGGCGGATAGCGCATAATACTATGGCGGCCATAAAAGCTAGACAACCTGCCCGGATTCGTGGTGGCTACCGATTCCACCATGTAAATTCCAAAAAAAAAATTCATTTATTTTCATGGATTATCGAGTTTGTCAATTATCTCAAATTTTAATATTAGTTGAATATTTCGTAAAATGTTATCAACAAATATGTAATTGCTCTCAAATTTTAATATAGCAAAATACCGTGGCGGCCATAAAAACTGGACAGCCTGCCCGAATTTGTGGAGGCTATCGATTCCACCATGTAAATTTAAAAAAAAAAAAAAAAATGCATTTATTTTCATGGATTATGAGTTTGTCAATTATCTCAAATTTTATTATTAATCTTTTGTAAAATGTTATCAACAAATATGTAATTGCTCTCAAATTTTAATATTAGTTGAATCTTGCATAAAATAAAATGTTATGTAATTGCTCTCATATTTTTATTATAGATCTATTTATATTTTTATTAATCTTAATTAGTTTTTTTTTTAAACATTTCAGTTAAAACCCAAGGAGGCAGATGTATCTCTTTCGCCAAAAATCACTAGACTTACACGTGACCTACCACATTTAAGGATAAGGCTTAAAACAACAAAAAAAACAAACAAACAAACCAAAAAAACTAGCTTAACAATTTAAAGATAACTTTCATGATTTCAATCAGTGTTTCCAAACTCCATGATTTCAATCAGTGTTTCCAAACTCCAAGTTACGTTTGATTCGCTGACTTGTACGGATAGAAGACGGCCGGGGAGAGGTATACAAATAAATTTATTTTAATTTCTTTCATGTTTTTTTTTTTCCGAGTTTTTCGCGAGTTTTTTCCGAGTCGCCGACAACTCGGGAAAATTAGGCTCTCCAGTTTATAGCGAATAGCAAGTTTCAAAACACTGATTTCAACTCACCAGAAATACAACGAAACATTGGCACAGTTTCGCCGAAAATCACTTACAATTTCGCTGAGAGGTCACAGAACTCTAGCCGAGAGATACCTCCACTTTCAAGGCAACTTCGACGAAAATCATCGCAATAGAGGTCGGACTGCTTTGAAGATAGAAATCAATCTGCAAAATTTTTTGTTGTTTATGTGTTTATATTTTTTTGGTGATTGTTTTGCATATTATTTCAGCCGTGAAGATACAAATCAATTTAAATAAATAAAGACAGTCTAAGAAGTTCAATCACACAAATATCTGTACGTTAAATATGCTATTCAGAAAATATTTGTACTCAAAGATGGTAAATATCATATGACAAGTCATGTCATATCATGCCACTCCATTAATGTGGATGATAGGTAACTTTAACAATTTTTGCAACATAAGATAGATCAATAATTAACGTAAAACGGAATTCCAACTATATGCCCTAACAATTTTTCTACCACTTATGGTTGTCAGGCAACTGTTCACGTCCACGTCCACTAGCGGATTCCACTTCCACACCCCGTCTGAAACTATTTTTTATATTATTTTATACCATGCAGATTCCACTTCCACTTCCGTCTAAATTTTTTATTTTTTATTTTTTCTACCACACGGGTTCCACTTCCTCTTCCCGTCTACTTTTGAACTATTTTTTTACCATTTATTTCTACCACGCGGATTGATAATGTCGGAGAAAGTCATGAAGGGCTGACGTCCACTTCGACTTCCCGTATTTTTCGTTTTTTATGACACGTGGATTTCTGAACTTAAGCGTAGATACAATACTAGAAGACATTGGAATATTTTGTCGTTAAAGTGCTTCTTTTAAGAAGACATTGGAATATTTGGTAGGAAAAGAGTAATGCGCGTGAGAGTGCTTCTTTCAAGAAGACAATGGAATATTTGGTAGAAAAAGAGTAATGCGCGTGAGAGTGCTTCTTTTAAGAAAGACATTGGAATATTTGCTAGGTGAAAGTGCTTTTTTCAAGGTTAGGTGGATTGATAAGTGTAGGTGTAGTTGGGTATTTCTAAGAAGAGATTTAGGTTTAAATTTTGAGAGAAAGCTAACCATTTGTAAAGGTATCTGTCAGAGTGCTTCTTTTAAGAAGATATTGGAATATTTGGTAGGTGTAAGTGCTTTCTCCAAGGTTAGGTGGATTGGTAAGTGTAGGTGTAGTTGGGTACTTATCAAGAAGAGACGTAGGTTCAAATTTTGAGGGGAATCTAACCATTTGTAAAGGTAGTTTTCTTCTCTGAATCCTTTAAGTACGCACCAAACCGATGATGATGGTATGGACCTTAAGCAACTGGTGGTCCCCATCTCTTGTCGGGTCAACAAAAACGAGACAAATAGGTTTGTTGGAAGCAGTCCCTACGGATTGAACCTTGCATAGGTCAAATTGATGACGACGATACAAACCCTGAGCGACCGATGATCCCCATCTCACGTTGGGTCAACAAGAATGAGACAAATAGGTTTGTTGGAAGCAGTCCATGTGCTTTGAACTTTGCGCTGGCCAGTTACTAAAAATAGTGGTTGAAACCAACTCTCTTATATAATTAAAAAAAGTATTTTTTAACAAGAAAATAAGTGAAAAAACTTGGAAAGTAACTATAATATAAAAACATTTATGGTACCTTTAAAAGAGTGTAAAGATAAAAAGATAAATTTAAAGATAGAAAAATATGATATATTAGTTTAAAAAAGGAGTCATCTTAATAGGGCGGGAATAATGTTTTGGTTATCTTAAAAAGTCATTTAGTATCTTGAAAAACTATTTACTTAAGGAGAAAAAAAACCATGGATTACTGATTTGCAAATTTTTGTTTTGCTTGTGTTTTGGAAGCATAAAACGATGGATTGGATAATCCAATAAAGTATTAATGAGGTTAGTGATATTAATACTTGAAATATTAATACCAATGTTAATAATTCATATTAACATTTGATATTAATTTAATCTACGAGATGAATTGTTAATTATTGCTAAGTAAGTATTTTGATTAATCATAGGACATTAACTTTAATACAAGTAAAAGTTTTTCTTCCTTCTTTTTATATACACATAAATACATTTAGATTAAAGGAAGAAAAGTGTTGTTCTAGCCTTAGAAAAATATTAATTAGCATTAATCTTAATAATTAAGTGTTATCTTATGTTTGAGGGATTTATTTTTATGTTTGTGGGTATACGTTAGCTAACATGTAAACATTGAAATCCAAGATAATACCAGGACAACAAGGTGATGTCGTTCCTCCACCTTACCAATAATTCGTTGGAAGCAAAATGCATGGAGCTAAAAGTAAAGGTTTCCTTTATGTATCCTTGAGAAAGGAAAAAAATTATGATCTTTGGTTTTTAGAAGAAGCATAAGTATAAGGAAGTAGGAGGAAGTTTTTGGATGATTAGCTATAGAATTCTTACCATAATGTGTCGGCATTGAAGAGGTATTTGCCTCAAGAATCATCTTTCCTTTATTTTGGATATTGTTAACTGCTTGCTATTCTTCTTTATGCACCTTGCTCTCTTATTGGATGCTTGCATTATTATATGGTTTGTTGTTGTATAGTTAGTTTAAGTGTAGTTGCCTTAGTGTTATCCCAATTTGTTTTAGAAAGCTTCATGTTGTTGTTAACCTTTTGTATCTTTTAGGGATCAAGCAATTTTTTTATTTAGCTCGCTTCTTCTCCTTCAAATTTGATAGATATCTTGGGGTAGTGTTTGTCGGTTTTGATCTTCCTACTTTTTTCCCTAGTTGTGACATCTTGTTGTTTATAGGCTTTTTGATAGGCTCCTAGTTATGTGGGTTTGCTTCTATTCATACTTGAGTTAGCATTTGGTTTTAGTGCCAATCTAGAGTAGTTCATTGGTTTTAGCCTTGGGTTGTTAGCATAGGTACTACTATATATTTTGGGTAAGGTAACGCTTGGATGCCTGAGATTTTGTGAGAGTCTAGAGTGTGGTTTTGCTTCAGTGTAAGCTAGTATTGGGTTTGATGTTAGCTTACTTATGCTTTGTCTACCCTTATAGCTTACATGAGTTTTAATCGATGTTGGATTATTTTAGTTAAGAGTGTTCTTGTGCCTTTATTGTAGATAAGATTTGTTTGCTCCTATGTTGTGTTGACGAAAGAATTTTAATTTTATATTGATTGGGATTAATTAATGCTTAGATGTAAAGTTATGTTTAAATTTGAAATAAAGTAATTTTGAGAATAACGGTTATGTTGAAGAGGAAATTTATATGTGGATAAGATATTTGTTTTGAAATGGATGTTGTGGAAAACGCTTTTTCTAAATATGATTTTCTGAGGCCTTGGTAGATAAAGAGAATCATTATTGAGGTAAGTATGGGATTCCCTCAAATACCATGTCATGGGTATTTTATTTTGAGTGACCTTGCATCTCGTATGTTTTAGCTTGGTGCATGGTAGGCTTGCATAAGGAATTTATGAGTTGTCCTGATCCTTAAGTTTTTCTTAAAGTTTGTGGGAGATCTTCCTTGATGAAGAGGATCATGAAGATGAGGTGGTGTAGAGACCACTTAGGTGGATGAGCTCTAATGAATTTGGGAATAATATGTGGCTATGTAAATGAACATTTTGTTACGTAACATTTGGTTATTTTTATTCCTAAATTATAAGGTGTGGATGCCCTCATGTAAATGTATGGAGTACTCAGTTATGAGCAAATGAAATAATGATATGGTTATGACCTCTTAAAGATGTTTTTAATTATGGAAATAAAAGACAATAATTATATGTTAGCTTTATGATCTATTTAAGTTGCATTTTTAGCTTAAATTAAATAGATGCTTTATGCTAGCATTATGTTAGAAGCTAGCATTATGTTTACTTTAATATTTTTTATAAATTTAGCAAGATGTTTCTTTTATGCTAGCTATGTCTTTTACTTTAACCCAAGATCTAGCATTGTGTTATAACTATGGATGTTGTTCTAGTATAACACTTTAATTTCTTTAATTAACGAGAGATGTTAAATTATTATTTTAAGGCATGATTTTTGGGAGGGGTTCTTGGATGTGGATCTAGAACTTGTGTTTTAGGACCCTTGAGTCAAATAATTAACCCAATCCTTAGAGGAGTTACTATGATGCAATAATCAGGTAGATGTGAGTCCTAGGAGTTGTAGTGATGCAATAGCTAGGTATCCATGAATATAGAAGGAGTTATAGTGATGCAATAGCCAGTTCTCATGATTGATACACCTTGAATGATGAGGATGAGGTGTTCCATAACTATAAAATTAATGGATTCATTCACAAAATAACAATGGTAGTACCTTGAAAAGTGAGGTTTAGGTGACCATGCAATTTTTTAGGTGAGTGGCAATGGCATTAGTTAGTGCATAGAGGTGTGGTAACTAAGCACCAAGGATTACACTAGAATAACCTTCATAGATGGACTTATGGAAGGGTTAGGGAATATTTGTTCCCCTTTAAGTGTTATGGGTCTTAAAAGATAATCCCTATGCTATGGTCAAATTGTATATCGATGAGGGTATGGGAAAGGTGGAGGGCTCACTTTGGTGTAAAAAAAAACATCTCTCTCTTTGTTAGGGTACCTAGGAATATATATTTTGGAAAATGTTATTGTGTAAAAAAACATCTCTCTCTTTGTTAGGGTACCTAGGAATATATATTTTGGAAAAGGTTATTATATTGTATAAGGGTTGGCATGGACCACAAATAACCCAAGTTTTATTGTGTTATAATATTATATTATATTATAATATAATATTATATTAGTAGTAGGTTCCCTAAAGTAGAATTAGAAGATGGATATATAAAGAAGAGATATATGTCATTGTAATCATCATGGAGATCAATAATATGCAACCGTATTTACCCACAAAGTGGCTTATAGGACTTTGCCCTCCTTAAGTGGCTCTCTCATCTTGGGATATCTTGTGGAGTTATTCTTTTCTTAAGGATTATTGTTGGTGTTTCTCTACCTTAAGGTTATTATCTAGATCTCTTATTTATGGATTGTTATTGTGGATGAATAATTTGATATTTTTGCATATTGGTGAATGATTTCTATTAATTAAAATAAAGTTTTGTAATAATATGTATCAAAGCAACGATTTTGGCAAAGTGGGGATATTATATGTGGAATTACAGAATCGGGGCATTTTTTTTGAAAAAACATCTCATCTTTCAGGAGCCATATCTCTGCAATTATTTATATGATTCAGACAATTATTGGATTATTTTATGTAAAATTTGAAGAGTTTTAAAATGAGTGGTCATATGAAGGAGTATGACTAGTATTAAGGGATATTCGATATTTTGAAGTCTACCATTTGGAACAAGGGCAGTGATAAATTTTGCAGATTTTTTTTAGAAAATATCTCATTTTTTAGGAGCCATATCTCTACGAAAGTATATCTGATTTAGATGATTCTTAGATCATTTTGTATGAAATTTTAAGGGCTTTAAAATGAGTGGTCATATGAAGGAATTTGAGTAGTATTGATGGAGATAAAACCTTTTGAAGTCAGCTATATGAGAGTGTGTTGGGATTATGATGTATACAAGGTACAATAAAAGGAGGACTCTACCTTCTAAAAATTAGGATAGCTTTCTACAAATATGAAAAGAAAACTATAGACAGTTGAGTGACCAAAAACCCTAATGACACCTTACAACATATGACTAGGTGAAGGGGAACAAACACAAATACGAAAGGTGGGGAATGTGGATGGAAATGATAATTGTAATGTAGATGGGTGTTAATAATGACTTTTGACAAAGTTGATTTTGAAGGATGGCTAGTGTATAGACCTGGTGCTAGACATGTATGAGCAACTCTAGAATGCAAAATGCAATTATGGGTATGCTTAATGCAAGTGATTGTATAATGCAGTGATATGAAATGCAATGTAATGCAATTATGGGTATGCTTAATGCAAGTGATTGTATAATGCAGTGATATGAAATGCAATGTAATGCATGTATGAGCAACTCCTCAAAAATACTGCTTGGACTACCATCCAAATCCAGTCAAATGCAAAGCTACAACTTTACATAATCATTCACCAGCACCAACTGGTAAGAGGCACCAACCTCTAAATTTTATCTGCTACAACAGAATGGAGCACCAACTCCAATTTTTCCAGCACCAACTGGAAAGAGGCACCAACCCCTTTTTCAAGCTACAACTTGAAGATAATAATAAAAATTGTAGAATGTAAACTTTCACCTCAATTATCATGATCTGCTATTTTTTTGCGATCTGCTGCTTGTCGGCATTCGACTGCTGCTGTGAAAAATGATTCACACTTTTTCAACCACTCCTCTATATCTCTCCGCATTCTCTGCTGCAACTTCACAAAAATATTACTTCTACAGCCAGCACACTGTCATTTCACACTCGGAACACGACTTCTGCATATCGCGTTCTTATCTTCTCTTTGCACCACTCACTCTGCTGCACCTTCCATGAAATCTCACTTCTACCATCTGCGTATTTTTGCCTCGGACTTTAAACACGTCGTCTGCATATCGCTCTCTTTGTTCTCGATCAGTCGATACGCACTCACTCACTATCTCATCGCTGCGATCTCTTTTATTTAACTCCAAAGAACTATCACCGACTTACACTCTGCTGCACACGAACTTCATTCGCATATATCACATCACGCCCACACTTTAACCTTACAACAGTACCGCATTTTTATAGAATAGAATATCCCATCAAAACATTCTCAAACACGTCGGTTGCAACCGTAATTAGGTCAACATGAAACCCTAGAATTTTTCGGTTGCTTAACCTTGCTTTGTTAGTAGGAAACCCTAATTGATCCGTTGCAAAACCCTAGCAACGTCGGCTTTGAAAACAAGCCGGTGAACAGTTTTAATTTAATTTTGAAATATTAATTTAAATTTTAAATAAATAAATAAAATTTAAACTGGATATTTAAAATTAAATATCTTCATCATCGGAGCACCTTTTTCAACAAAACGAAGAGCTAACTTGGGTTTTGAGAAAAAGCTATTTCAAAACTGCTAACCATGGATTTAAACAAAACCTATAATTTAGTCTGCCTTGGTTTTCAAAAAAACCCTTCCGCTCTTTGACATCAATGACAACATCAACACTTGAGCAAGGGCAATGTACCCAAGGTACCCTAAATTGCCAACAATCTCCCCCTTTGTCATTGATGGCAACCCTTTACTAAAAACACATCTTCAAGAGCCAAAACTGAAATCAATCTCTTTGAAGTTTTGCTCCCTCTGACTTGAAGCTTTCCTCTTCACTTGAAGCTCTCCCCCTTACTCATATCTCTCCCCCTTTGTCATCAATGGCAAAGGACCACCTTTGGGGCTCGGAACTAAGAATGAGCCTCTTAGCTTAGTCCCTCCCCCACCTCCTGATGAGGTGATTAATTTTGGGGTGGGAGTAAAACTCCCATTAGGCACTGATCAACATCAACATCTATAACTTCCTTATCGGGTCTTCTCTTGAACTCTTTGACCATATTCTTGTTCCTGTCATTGTTCTGATCCTTGGACCTGATCATGCCACTGTTCCTGTTCCTATATCCTGGAATTTCAACTCTACACTGTCTGACAGTGTGAATTTTATTGTTGCACTTATAACAAGTAATAGTGTTGTTTCTTTTAGGCATACCTGTTCTTTGAATCCACATGTTCTGACTAAACCTGTTTTGACCAAGCCTGTTAGTGTGATGTTCTTTTGTTTTAAATGAAACTCTGGTCTGTTTACCCTTCTGACATGAAGCACACATACTATTTGTAGGTTTTTTAATGATTGGAATATCTCTCACTGCTTGTTTAGCGCTAATTCTTACCAGATTATCAAAACTTATGTGTCCAAGCCTCTTATGCCACAACCAGTTCTCTTCTTCTTGTCCCATGAAGCACATACCTTCTGAAAACTCTGAGAGTGTGTACAGATTGCCAGACGTCCTTGAGCCGGTTGCTATTAATTTCCTACTGTTTATTTTTTTGACTTCACAACCATGCTTCTTGAAAACTACTTCATGTCCTTTGTCATAGATTTGACTCACACTCAATAGATTATGTTTCAAACCATCCACATATAAAAATTCCTCTGACTTGATCTTTCCTTCACTAATTTTGACCGTTCCTTTACCTATTATTTTGGCTCCGTCATTGTTGCTGAATTTTATAGAACCACCCTCATACTTTTGTAGATTTTCAAATTTCTGTTTGTCACCTGTCATATGACTTGAGCAACCACTATCAAGAATCCAAGGAACATGTTTATTCTGAGCTCTAAAAGTCGTATCGCACTATTAAAGAATCCTGTTCTTTCTGAGCTGTTCTTTTTGTTTCCATTCTGTTTTAACTGTGGTATTGGGTTCTAGCTGTGACTTCCCCTTTTTAGAATTTTGCACATATCCTTCAGTATAAATTCTATTTTGTTTTGCTCTATACGGTTGAAATCTGCTTTCATGAGGTTGATATGAAACAGACATACTACGACAATTTTTGGCAATATGACCAAAGTTGTGACACTTAAAACACTCTACTGCATAACTCATTAAAGGAGCAAACACATTTCTACTAGTGAAACTTCTTGGACCTACGTTGTATTTGCAGTCAACAATTTTATGCCCATAAACATTACACTTGAAACAAAAACCATAGAAATAATGATTAAACCTGAAAGATGGTCTTGGCCAGGTTTTTGCTGGAGCCTTGGATCTTATATTATTTTGATGTGTGACATTACTAAAGCCATCATTGTCAACTGCTATTTCAGGTTTGGCATTATATATTTCTTTTGCCTGATTCTTGTCTTTGTTCTTTTCACTTTCAACATTGCTTGCTTTTGGTCCAGTTGATGATTCTCCTTCAAAAAATCCGAGACCAAATTTGATACCTATGGATATTTGATCGCTCAGAATTTTGTCCAATTTCATCAAGTTTTCTTCACGTTTTACATGACAGTTGATTTTTCGATCCAGCTCTTGTATCTGTATTCGAAGACTCACATTTTCTTCTTCCAATTTCCTGTAGTGGTCTATCTTCATGGATACCTGTATTTCTAGATCTTCAGACATTTTCTTGTATTCTTCAGTCTGTATTTTTAAAGCGGCAATAATGTTGTTTGCATCCTTAAGTTTCCTTGACAATTTTTCATTCTTCTTTTTCTTCGATTCCCATTCCGTAAGGGCAGACACTAGCTCACCCTCTAAATCAACTTCAACCTCAACTTCTTCAACTTCAGAGTTCATTCCTTCTGCCATTTCTGGTTCAATTTTCTCAACCATAGGAGCCCAAACCGGTCGGGATGCCTTTTTGGATAAGGATCCATTCTTCTTAGCCATTGTGTACTAATCCAAGATCAACCCTGACTGATTTAGCCAAAATTGGGAACCTTGCTTTGATACCAATTATTACAATCACAATGACACTGAGAGGGGGGGTGAATCAGTGTGTTCTTTAAAAACTTAAAAGCAATTTAGACTTTTAAATAAACTGTAGCAGATTAAAACAGAAATAATAAAAGTACTAATAGCATCACACATAACACGACATTTTAACGAGGTTCACCGATGTGGCTACTCCTCAAAAATATTGCTTGGACTACCATCCAAATCCAGTCAAATGCAAAGCTAAAACTTTACATAATCATTCACCAGCACCAACTGGTAAGAGGCACCAACCTCTAAATTTTATCTGCTACAACAGAATGGAGCACCAACTCCAATTTTTCCAGCACCAACTGGAAAGAGGCACCAACCCCTTTTTCAAGCTACAACTTGAAGATAATAATAAAAATTACAGAATGTAAAATTTCACCTCAATTATCACGATCTGCTATTTTTCTGCGATCTGCTGCTTATCGACATTCGACTGTTGCTATGAAAAATGATTCGCACTTTTTCAACCACTCCTCTATATCTCTCCGCGTTCTCTACTGCAACTTCACAGAAATATTACTTCTACAGCCCGACACTGCTGTCATTTCACACTCGAAACACGACTTCTGCATACCGCATTCTTATCTTCTCTTTGCACCACTCACTCTGCTGCACCTTCCATGAAATCTCACTTCTACCATCTACGTATTTTTGCCTCGGACTTTAAACACACCGTCTACATATCGCTCTCTTTGTTCTCGATCAGTCGATACGCACTCACTCACTATCTCATCGCTGCGATCTCTTTTATTTAACTCCAAAGAACTATCATCGACTTACACTCTGCTGCACACGAACTTCATTCGCATATATCGCATCACGCCCACACTTTAACCTTGCAACAGTCCCACCTTTTTATAGAATAGAATATCCCATCAAAACATTCTCAAACACGTCAGCTGCAACCCTAATTAGGTCAACATGAAACCCTAGAATTTTTCGGTTGCTTAACCTTGCTTTGTCAGCAGAAAACCCTAATTGATCCGTTGCAAAACCCTAGCAATGTCGGCTTTGAAAACAAGCCGGTGAACAGCTTTAATTTAATTTTGAAATATTAATTTAAATTTTAAATAAATAAATAAAATTTAAACTGGATATTTAAAATTAAATATCTTCATCATTGGAGCACCTTTTTCAAAAAAACAAAGAGCTAAATTGGGTTTTAAGAAAAACCCATTTCAAAACTGTTGACCATGGATTTAAACAAAACCTATAATTTAGTCTACCTTGGTTTTCACAAAAACCCTTCTGCTCTTTGACATCAATGACAACATCAACACTTGAGCAAGGGCAATGTACCCAAGGTACCCAAAATTGCCAACAATTTTATGGGTACCTTTGGGGCTTTTTGGGTGACTAAAGGGTTTATGAATACATTTGAGGCTTTTTGGGTGACAAAAGGATTTATGGGTACCTTTGGGGATTTTTGGGTGACCAAAGACTTTATGGGTACCTTTGGAGCTTTTTGGGTGACCAAAGGGATTATGGATACCTTTGGGGCTTTTTGTGACCAAAGGGTTTATGGATATCTTTGGGGATTTTTGGGTGACCAAAGAATTTATGGGTACCTTTGGGGCTTTTGGGTGACCAAAGGATTTATGGATACCTTTGGGGCTTTTTGGGTGACCAAAGGGTTTATGGATACCTTTGGGGATTTTTAGGTGACCAAAGGGTTTATGGATACCTTTGGGGCGTTTTGGGTGACCAAAGGGTTTATGTTTACCTTTGGGGATTTTTGGTTACTAAAGGATTTATGGGTACCTTTGGGGCTTTTTGGGTGACCAAATGGTTTATGGATACCTTTGGGGATTTTTGGGTGACCAAAGGGTTTATGGATAGCTTTGGGGCTTTTTGGATGACCAAAGGGTTTATAGATAGCTTTGGGGATTTTTGGGTACCAAAGAGTTTACAGATACCTTTGGGGCTTTGTGGGTGACCAAAGGGTTTATGGATACCTTTGGGGTTTTGTGGTTGACCAAAGGGTTTACGGATACCTTTGGGGATTTTTGGGTGACCAAAGGGTTTATGGATACCTTTGGGGATTTTTGGCTAACAAAAGGGTTTATCGATACCTTTGGAGATTTTTGGGTGACCAAATGGTTTATGGATACCTTTGGGGCTTTTTGGGTGACCAAAGGGTTTATGGGTACCTTTGGGGCTTTTTGGTGACCAAAGGATTTATGGGTACCTTTGGGGATTTTTGGGTGACCAAAGGGTTTATGGATACCTTTGGGGATTTTTGGGTGACCAAAGGGTTTACAGATACCTTTGGGGCTATTTGGGTGACCAAAGGGTTTATGTATACCTTTGATTCTTTTTGGGTGACCAAAGGGTTTACAGATACCTTTGGAGTTGTTTGGGTGACCAAAGAGTTTATGGATACCTTTGGGGCTTTTTGGGTGACCAAAGGATTTATGGATACCTTTGGGGATTTTCGAGTGACCAAAGGGTTTATGGATACCTTCGAGGATTTTTGGTGACTAAAGGGATTATAGATACCTTTGGGGCTTTTTGTGTGACAAAAGGGTTTAGGGATACCTTTGGGGCTTTTTGGATGACCAAAGGGTTTACGAATAACTTTGGGGCTTTTTGGGCGACCAAAGGGTTTACGAATACCTTTGGGGCTTTTTGCGTGACCAAAAATTTAATGGATACCTTTGGGGCTTTTTGGGTGACCAAAAGGTTTATGGATACCTTTGGGGATTTTTGGGTGAAAAAAGGGATTATGGATACCTTTGTGGCTTTTTGGGTGGCCAAAGGGTTTATGGATACCTTTGGGGCTTTTTGGGTGACCAAAGGGTTTATGGCTACCTTTGGGGCTTTTTGGTGACCAAAGGATTTATGGGTACCTTTGGGGCTTTTGGGTGACCAAAGGGTTTATGGATACCTTCGGGGATTTTTGGGTGACTAAAGAGTTTATAGATACCTTTGGGGCTTTTTGGGTGACCAAAGGGTTTATGGATACCTTTGGGGCTTTTTGGGTGACCAAAGGGTTTACGGATACCCTTGGGGAATTTTTGGGCGACCAAAGGGTTTGTGGATACATTTGGGGATTTTTGGGTGACCAAAGGGTTTATGGGTGTAGACACCAAAACAGCACCAATTCGATTATGTGACTACAAACACTGATCGCTTTGACAAACACAGCCCTTAGGGCAGCCCTCAAAGGTCAAACAGTGGTCCTAACCACTTTCATAGCAATTTTGTAAGGTCAAGAAGCAATTTGGCACATTTAGGCACTTTGTCCAGTATTCATCTCACCCAGGGACGAATACTAACTAGGATTCGTCTCACCCAGGGACGAATTTTGAAATCGTCTCTGGTTAGGACGAATTCCAGGTTTAACGAGCAAAAATAAAAATGCCTCCAAGTGGCAGCCAAGGACAGTCAATTATTGCCTCCTACCATGCATGCACGTATAGGTGGGTAGGTTGGTAGTTAGTGGACTGTCACAAGGGCAGTCATGGAAGCCCAAGTCAGGGAGGAGTCTCCTCCCTCTTGGGAAGGCATGGACGCCACATGGCATCCCTGCATGCCCCTCCAAAGAGACCCCATGGGTCTATAAAATGGTGGATTTTCCCACCCAAAAAAGGGAGATTGGAGGAGATTTCAAGCAACGAAGTGCTGTCCAATTGAACACCCATTTGCATCTTTTTGATTCACCTTCTCACATCCATTAATCTCTTTCGCAAGGGAGGTTATTAGGTGGCTTTTGGAAGCATGGATCTAACCCAAATCCAACATCTGACCATCTTACACCACCAATTTGCCGACACCCCAATCCTAAGAGGTTTTGGGCCCATCCCTAGTGGATTGGCACCGAAATCAAGCGCCAACGGTGGGAGGCCCACTTGGGCACCCCCGCATTTTCTAAGTTTTATTCTAGAGCATTTTAGATTATTTGTTCATGTTGCATTTTATGTTATTCTGTTTAATTAACTCATAGCTTCAATTCCATAACATTTTGATCAGATTTTATCATGCCTTTTGTCGCTTTGTTGTCACACTAATGTGCAAGTGGCAATATCGAATTCTCGAGGATAGAGGCCAAATTGGGAGAATCCGACCATCTGGGTCATCCCAAAATGGCCCCAATTACATAACCCCTTTGTTTGCAGGTGTTTTGGAGGTCTCAAGAATCGACATTGGAGCAGTATCACCTTGACTTTCCTAACACAGTAGAATTCGTCCCACCCAGGGACGAATAGCAGTCGAAATTCATCCTTCCTAGGGACGAATTCCAGTCGAAAGCAGATTGGCCGACTGTTTCAATGGCAGTGGCCCTCTGGTAATGTCTTCTGTCCTATGTCAGGTTTTCAGGTCATTTAGATTCACTTTATTCACTGTTTTAGACAACTATTCATATGCATCTTTTAGCAATTTCAAAGAACGAATTTTCCTTTTTGTCACAGGTGCTACTAACGCCTTGTTTGTTTCTTTGATTGCAGGAGGAGCAACAAGAAGTGATGATTCATCGGCATAAGCGGTGGCAACACTCTGGTCCGCCCATTTCAAACGTGGGCATGCGAAAGAGGGATCAATGATCAAGATTGTAACTGAATCCATTTAACGCTCCAAGCCCCTAAAAAGGGAGGAGGCAATTTTGTAACCGTGGTTAAAGAGTTTAATAAAAGGGCTGTGACTTCTCTCTAAATTCTTGTAACTGATTTTGATCAATTTGCATCTTTCGTTTAATGCATTTCGTATTCTAGGACTTAAGCGTTATTTTGATTTGAATGCATCGAAGTAGTTTTTCTTTCTAAAAAGCTTCCGAAATATCATGCTTTAAGTAGTTTTTCTTTCTAAAAATCTAGATATCATGATCACACATCGAGGCCAGAGCCTCAAGTAAATGTCGCCTACCTCGATAGAGGGAAGAAACCCATTGAAATTTTAGATCATCAAGATCGAGGCAAACACATAAGAGAAACATTTAAGCCTCCTGAGCCAAAGAGGGTAGACCAAGTTGACTCTGCAGTCACCAGACATGCCACTCGCCAAGCCCAAATCTCGTAGCTTGAGCAAGGTCATCAGGAGTTAGAGTACTTATACCGCCTGAATAAAGAGTGCATGTAGCGCGAAGCGGATGAGTTACGCTATAAACTACCTGAGAGGGTGCCAACGCCTCGCACCTAAAGAGCCGATCAATATTAGAGGCACAATCCTTTGGTGTAGGACAGGTCTCCACGACCTCGTCAAGCTTTGCCCTCGAGACCTTATAGACTCGAGAGGGAGGCCACTCCCCGAAATAATGATGGGTACCCTCAACAGGGACTCAATCAGGGTCATAGGTCTCGCCTAGAGACTCCTCAAGAAATTTATGAGGAGTATGAACCAAAAATAGAATGGGCCGAAATGCCCCATCAAGGCCGGAGGGCTGCCACTAGGCCACCGCCCCATAGGCCTCCAGTCTCCCACAACTCACAACGGGAGCAAACAAAAGAGGAAGAAATAAAATCTTCCGATGCATACAAAGCGCTATTAGAGCGTTTGGAGTCTATGGGGACAAAAGCTTCTGGGCATCAAAAACCCACATTACGCCAACTCCGCAGTCATCCAGTGCATCCCTCAGTTTCCACACCTCTTTACCCTAAACATTTCAAGTTGCCTCAATTGGCAGTCTTTAAAGGTGAAGAGGATGCACAAGAACATGTCACAAGATTCCTAAGTCAATGCTTCGGCATCCAAGATAATGACGCATTGTTGCTTAGGACATTCATAACCACATTCATAGGCCCTGCCTCGGATTGGTTCACACAATTACCCAAACACAACATAAACAACCTAGATCAATTAGTAGATGCGTTTCTTGAACGCTTTGCCTTCAACACAAAGAAGAAGGCATCACTAAGTGATCTGGCCAGCCTTAGGCAATATGAGGAAGAAAAAATGGTAGCATACGTGAATCAATGGAGGGATTTGCTTTCTAAGCTACCCTACCGTCCCCCTATGTCTGATCTCACACAGATGTTTGCACGGAGTTGCTTAAAATCAATCTCTGGGCTATTGCTGCTGCAACAATATGACAGTTTAGAAGAAGCTTTGGCACAAGCCAGAGTTATAGAAGAGATTAAAATAGGTGAAGGCGCAATCGTCAAGTCTAAAAAGAAAGAGTGGAACAAAACCACTAAAACTAGGAATACACAATCACAACCCGCTGTAGTTAACCAAGTTGCAATAAATGTTCCCAAGCCTGTGCAAGAAATATAGCCCCAAAAGGCTAATTACTAGGCAGTACCTCCTAGTTATGAAAAAGATAATAAGAAACAGGAGCAGAATCAGCAGCGTCGCCCTAGGCGACAATTCATCCCTACACGGAGTCTAGGGACTCCTTATTTGACCGCTTGTTAGTGACAAATTTAGTCACCCTTCCAGAGATCCAGACTGTAGACCCTAACACCCCCAAACCTAAGGGATATAGAGAGGAATTATATTGTAGATTCCATAGGCGAAGGGGACATGACTTGAATGGATGCTAAAAATTCAAAGGATTAATCCAAGATTTGATCGACAATAGAACATTTGCCGTGGACAACCCCATAGCGCCAAATAATCAACAAATGGGGGTATTCAAGGACCCTTTGCCTGCCCATGAGGCACAGGAAAAACCTCTCTAGATTAATGAGGTGCGACAGAATCTTCCCATGTAAGGATTTGTGGGAATGATTAGCATAGTGACCAGGAACAAAAAGTACCCAGCAGTTGCCCCCGAGTTAGCTACAAGGGAAGTTCCAACGACGTCACAGCCTCAACAACGCCCTGTGTAGTTGTCTCTGCCTAGACCCGAGGTCACAATATGGACCAAACTCACGTAGAGTTTGGGGACCACATCGGCTAGGCTTTCCATCTACGAGCTTATTCAACAATCAACACCTCATAGAGAAGCTCTTATGGAAATTTTAAAAGCCATCGAATTACAGCCTCACGAAGCAAATTCTTTCAACAACTTCGTGGGACATGTGAAACGATGTATGGATCCAGTAATTACCTTCAGAGAGGATGAATTCAAAACAATATCGAATGACATGGCAGATCCACCCCTGCACGTTATCGCGTGGGTCAACGGGATCCTGTACAAGAGAGTGTTGGTAGATACTGGCTCATCCAGTAACATCTTTACCACTACGGCACTGAAACATTTGAAGCTGCCAGCCTCTCATATCACAGCCTCCACATACACACTACGAGCTTTCAACGATGCAATATGCTCGACAGTCAACACAGTTGTTCTGCCTATCCAGGTAGGTCAAAAGACAATACCTATATTGTGCCATGTGTTGGAAGGCGAGATGGCTTACAATATACTGCTAGGGCGGCCTTGGATCAGGGACATGAAGTGTGTCCCTTTGATCGCTCACCAGTGCTTAAAGTATGCTTTTGAAGGAGAAATACATGTAGTCCCGATGGACTTAGAACCCTTCAAGTATTGTAATGCGATGCAATTAATGCCTCAATCGACCCTCCCTTCAACGCATTTTTATTTCCAGCTAAATCCATATAAACAGGGTCCAACACTGCAGGCACCACTGGTGACCAAAACAAAAAAAATCCTAGCCAGGTGAGTCTTCATCATCTGCTCCTTCACTACCAACGCCGTCGATAATGGCTAAACAGAAGGACAAGGGAAAACAGATCATGGAAGAGGCTCAGCCCCTAGAAGAGGGGTTGCCAACAATTTCAATGGTATCAACAGAGGAAATACCTAGCACAACGGAAGCTGAGACTCCTAAAACACCAAACATGGAATGGACTTAGGAAGGACTCCCGTTCCCTCCCTCCCAAGCATCAACAATCACTGTTGAAATGGCTAGTACAGGCCTGGGGGAGTATCTAGTGCAGAATGTTGTGGCAACACCCACAGTAGAATCCATACAGGACATGGGGAGACCTCGCATTCCCATAGGAACAGTTGTTCCTCTAGGTTACCCACCAAACCAGACAAATTTTATGTATGGGGGCCTTGATCATGGTCTTGAACCATGCAAGCAAAAGGAAGCAGACGAAGAGCCTTTTGTTGAAAATATCAACTATCTATCAAACCTGGACTTCGCCCTAAGATATCTTGGCCAATGCAATTGGCATGGATACAGGCTAGGCAGATATGAGCAACGGATGTGTGTCCTTTGCCAACCAAGATATCAAATGCCATATGATAAGTCAGGAGTAGGGTTCAACCACCCCCTACCCTTAGACATCTTGGTAGAAAATATGCAAGGCCTAGAAATAGGCAACAAGGGGGGATTGGCATCAGACATGTATGCCAACCCAAATACAAAATATACATTAGGAGATTACCTCCCATGGTAAAAAAACACCCTTGGCAACACCAATAATCCATCTCCTTTGCTAGAGAGAGGTGAAAGCTCGGATACTAATACCCAAAATCAACAGTGTCCAAACATATTTTTGAAGCTTTTTCCCTTAGAGGTTCCAGTTGAGTCAATACAGTGTCAAGAGAATCAGGTCCCCCCACCAAGAGTGGAACAACCGCAATGGGACTAGATTAACTTGCTAGAACAAGGAGAACCCTCAATGTCGCAAGTAACAGTTGCTGCAAAGAATGAACATTTTTGGATCTCTGAAAGTGATTCAGAAGATGAGACTGAGATGATCTATCTCAGACATGTGCAACAGAATAATCACCCTTTAACTCATGAAGACCTAATGGGACAGATGGGCATAAGGTTAGGGCATGAATGGTGGGTAGACCCAGCGAGGTGGGACCAAGTGCTGGATCCATGGCTCCAAATTCACGATGAGCACCATCCACCTCAAGACCCTATCATGACATCAGTGTCGAGGGAAGACCCTGTCCTCCTATCAGCACATAGGGTCGATCCGTTCGTGCCCGTTCCCCTAGAGCCAGATCCAGAGTATAGGGAGCATCTAAAAGATTCAAGTTATCATACCCGCAGTAATGGAGACCAAATTCATTCTATCCACATGATCTCCATTGATTTGACCGCACCCATCCGTAATCCGACCGATCCAGCACGGTCATTGCATCTAGAAATAGATGCTATCGACTGGGATCGCATTAATTCACCTTTATCACCATTAGAGTACTGGCCTTTTGGTGAAATGCCTCATTTTACCCTAGGGACAACTCAAGATATTTTTCAAGCTAAAGAGGAACCCGAGGTTCCCAACACAGATCTAAATTCAGCTAATGATATCCATTTGATCCCGACTCCACATCAGTTGGAGGACGGATCCCACATGTCAGTCGAGGAGACGACTGATGTAGATATCGGCACAGATCCAATGAATCCATAGATTCTCAAGCTGGGGGTAAGTCTTTCCCCCGAAGAGCAAGCCGACTACATTGCCCTTCTCAAAGAGAAGGAGGTTTTTGCATGGTCATACAAGGATATGCCAGGACTAGACCCGTAGCTAGTCATGCATAATTTAACGCTTGATCCGATAATCAAGCCTGTAAAGCAAAAACTACGTAAGATGCACCCAACAATGGCCTTGATGGTCAAAGACGAATTGCAAAAGTTGTTGGATGCACAGTTTGTCATCTACGTGGATTATCCGCCATGGCTGTCCAACATGGTTCCCGTCAAGAAGCCCGATGGGAGGATTCACATATGCATTGATTTTTGAGATCTAAACAAAGCGAGTCCTAAGGATGATTTCCTCTTACCGAGCATCAACGCGTTGGTACACACTACAACAGGTCACGAAATGCTCTCCCTAATGGATGGTTTCTTAGGATACAATCAGATTCGTATCAATCCTGAAGACCAACTAAAAATGGCGTTCAAAATGTCTTGGGGGACATTTTGTTATAAGGTCATGCCTTTTGGCCTTAAAAACGTTGGCGCTACCTACCAATGTGCCATGACATATATCTTCCATGATTACATGCACAAAACTTTGGAAGATTACATGGATGATTTGTTAGCCAAGTCTCTTTTGCACTCAAATCATATCAATGACTTAAGCAAGATCCTCGATCGCCTCATGGAGCATAAAGTTAGACTAAACCCCAAGAAGTGCGTATTTGGTGTCACATCTGGAAAACTCTTGGGTTTCATAGTCTCAAAGCGAGGAATCGAGGTGGACCCAAATAAAGTCAAGGCAATCCTTGAAATGGTTCCCCCAACTACAATCAAGCAACTCAAAAGTCTACAGGGAAAGGTCGCATCGATTAAATGCTTTATAGCATAATTATCTGACAAGTGCCGACCCATGAACAAATTATTGCACAAGGGGGTTACATTTCATTGGGATGACGAGTGCCGATCAACCTTTGACGACATCAAACAGTACTTGGCTTTGCCACCAATATTGGCACCACCTAGACCAGGAGTGCCGTTCTACTTATACATCTCAGCTACTGAAGTGGCACTGGGCACCATGTTAGCCCAAAAGAATGAACTTCACAAGGAACATGCTACTTACTATCTTAGCCACACCCTGGTTAGTTATGAACTTAACTATGCATACGTTGAGAAACTCTGCTTGGCAGTGGTGTTTGCTACCAAAAATCTATGCCACTACATGCTGAGCAACACTACGTATGTTGTGTCTAAGGAGAATCCATTGCGATACATGATGAGTCGCACTTATCATAGCAGTCGCACGGCGAAATGGATCATGTTGTTGACAAAATTTGACATATAATTTATTGGACAAAAATCTATCAAAGGACAAGTCATAGCCGATCAACTAGCAAAGGCTCCTCTTGAAGACGATCAGCCTCTGGTCATAGAACTACCCGATGATGGGGTCTTCCATGTCTCAGAATCACCAGATTCTGATGAGCCTGAGTCACAGGCCGACATAACCCTATTCTTTGATGGTTCTAAATGTGAGCAAGGTGGTGGCGCAATAATTGTATTCTTCACATCGTAGGGGGCTCCAATGCCCCTGTCATTTAAGTTAAACTTCCCATGCACCAATAACAATGCAGAGTATGAAGCCTTGCTCCTAGATCTTCAGACAAAAATCGCCATGAACATCAAACGACTGAATATCTTTGGTGATTTGCTGTTAATAGTCAATCAAGTCAAAGGGGTGTATCAATGCAAATGCCTAGTCCTACAGGCTTATAAAGCCCTCGTGGACAAATTCCTGGCAAAACTTGAGTGGTATGACATTGAGGCACTCCCTCGATCATCGAATTGTTTTGCGAACACAATGGCCTCCTTGGGGTCACTAATTCCGCAAGACCTTTCTGATGATATGACAACCATTCAAGTCAAAACCTTATCGCAATCCACGATGGAGCATGCAAGCTCAGACTTGACGCCAGGAATCCACATGATCCAGATTGAACCATCCTCGGATAAGTTCTTTCAAATCTGAAATCATCTGAAATGTGCCAACTGGGGGTCCTTGTTCTCCCCTAATCCCATTAATAGCAACACAACGCTATTCTTATAGGTCCTATCCCATTCAGCATTTGCTAGGGATGAACTTCAAGAGGGATTGGTCGTTCATCATCGTCGAGGTTTCGATCAACAGGATCGGTATTTACCCATCAGAGAATACCTCAAGTTAGGTAATCTCCCGCTTAGATTGACTCATGCCGCAAAACGAGCACTCAAGCAAAAAGCGGCTAAGTATGTCTTGATAGGAGACATTTTGTATCGTCACAGCTATGAAGGAATCCTCCTTCGTTGCTTGGACCAACAAGAGTCCACTTGGGCGATCGCCCAAGCGCACGATGGTACATGTGGTGGCCACTTTAGTGGTATGGCCATTGCAAAGCGCATTCTTCGCATGGGCTATTATTGGCCATATTTAGAGCGAGATTGTTGCACCTATGTCAAGAAGTGCGTGAAGTGTCAACATCATGCCAATTTGATGCACGTACCTTCCCAGGCCTTGTAGACAGTCCAATCTGCTTGGCCATTCTCACAGTGGGGCTTCGATCTAATTGGAAATATCTCCCCTGCGTCGTCAGGCTATCACACGTTTATCATAATGGCCACAGAGTATTTTACCAAGTGGGTGGAAGCGATTTCGCTTACCTCTAGGACAGGACCCCGCATTGTGGAGTTCATTTTGCATAACATCATATGTCATTTTGGTATTCCATCCAAAATAGTCTTGGATAATGGGACGCCTTTCAAGAACAAAGACGTGTGTGCTTTGACCACAAAGTACAAGATTCAACACAACTTTTTGACACCCTATTATCCGCAGGCGAATGGGAAAGCAGAGGTGTCAAACAAAACGCTAGTTGCCATCCTTAAAAAGACCGTTACAGATAGTCATAAGGATTGGCACATTCAAATCCCACTTGCCCTATGGGCCTATCGCACTAGCATTCAGACACCCATAGGGGCCACTCTATTTTCACTCGTGTATGGCTCCGAGGCAGTCATGCCTCTAGAGTTGGAGATTCCTTCCCTGCGCATATCAATGCAGGAGTTCATCGATGAGGACTCCACACAGCAGGCCTGCTTAGACTAGCTTACGTTGCTTGACGAACGACACGTCAATGCTCTTGAGCATTTACGTATTTATCAAGAGTGACTTAAGAAAGCTTACAACATGAAAGTGCACCTGAGGGACTTTTGGGTTGGTGATTTGGTTTTGAAAGAAAACCAACAAAATTCTAGTTTGCCGTCCCACCTAAGGGACAAGTTCGTGGCAAATTGGTTAGGTCCATATGTCATTGATAGCAAAATAGGACCCGGGACATACCGGCTAGCTTCTCTTGATGGTATCAAGGAAACAGAACCCTTGAATATCTGTCATTTGCGACCATTCCATATCTAAGAGAGACATATCCCAAAAATGCTCCAAGGATTCTATCATCGCTTGGTTATCCCAAAAATGCTCCAAGGATTCTATCATCGCTTGGTCATCCCAAATGCTCCAAGGATTCTATCATCGCTTGGTCATCCCAAATGCTCCAAGGATTCTATCATTGCTTGGTCATCCCAAATGCTCCAAGGATTCTATCATCGCTTGGTCATCCCAAAGGCTCCAAGGATTATCGCAATCGCTTGGTCAAACCCAAATGCTCCAAGGATTATCGCAATCGCTTGGTCAAACCCAAATGCTCCAAGGATTATCGCAATCGCTTGGTCAATCCCAAAAATGCTCCAAGGATTCTATCATCGCTTGGTCAACTCCCAAAAAGGCTCCAAGGATCCTTAAAATCGCTTGGTCAATCCCAAAATGCTCCAAGGATTTCCACAATCGCTTGGTCAAAAATAAAGAAAATTCAAAAACAACAAAAATCATCAAAAACAACAAAATTTTGCATCTCATTTCTAGGCATACTCAAATTCATCAACAGAGAGCTCTTCTCGCACTTCATCTTAATATTCACAAAAATCAATTCATCAAAAATACAAAAATATGTAGCTGCATCAAGCATTACATCCATACATTGCATATTTATGGTCGTACAAGTCAAAGGCACCATAGGCTGTAATTGCTCTGCTAGTCCATCTTGTTCCCCACTGTTCCATTTTACAAGAAAAACAAAAACACCATGCATTGCCTTTTACCACACTAGAGTCAGTGGTCTTTTAATGTATCAAGAGTTTTCGTGATTCAGTCATCATTTTGCTCTTTAGCCATGTAATGTATCAAGTCAAACAGATTTTATGAAGGTAGAGTTACACTTGAAATACACCTTGTTACGTAACATCCCAACACAAATTTAAAAACATAAAAATTCCCAAGTTGTGTGAACGAAAGATGAAACCTGCACAGTAATCCAGGTCACCATAAGAGAAATGGTTATCTTGCTCATCCCCCCGTGTGAATGGTTCTAGAATGCTGAGAATTGATAAAAGGACAAGCTCTTTCCTATCCATTCACCTCCATATACAGTGGTTTTCATCACTACCAAACCCGAATCATAGTTGGTTCCCAAAGTTGTAAGGATTTGTACTACACGTCCCTACCAAGGATGGGTAGTCATCCCCAAGACCTAAAAGGATCAACGCCATTCACAAACAAAATTTCAACAAATCATCATCCTAACACTTTCCATTCACCTTTGGTCTCCAAGTTGTAAGGATTCGTACTATTTGCCCCTAACCAGGATGGGTAGTCATCCCCAAGGCCTAACAGATCAATGCCCTCACTCAATAATCTCCATCACCCCTTGGTTCCCAATGTCGTAAGGATTCGTACCACACGTCCTCACAAAGGATGCGTAGTCGTCCCCAAGTCCACAAGGATCAAGGCCACTCACAAGCCCAAACTCACAATACTCAAAATACAGAATCAAATAACAGTGGTTATCACCACTATTCAAAAACCTTGCTCAAAAAGAATTAATAGAAAATAAACAAGTGATTTTCATCATTATATAGACGAGCAACTTTCTAAATCGATCGACCAACAAATATCCCGAACTTGAATCCTCGGAATTCTCAAGCATTCGAAAACCATCTAGGTGATCCTCATTACAGGTTTGGTTGATAGCCTATCTGGCAATGGTGGTATCCTACCCGCATGACGATACGTCTGTCACATTCGCTTTGCATGTGTGCAAACCAATGTTTGCATAAGGATGAGCTAGCTTATGGTATCCTGGATAACACCGCAGATTAATATAACTAAACACAACAAAGGAGTTAATGGAGCTAATTAGGTGATCCTCAGTACAGGTTCGGTTGAAAGCCCATTCGACATCGGCGGTATCCCGAAAAATACCACATAAATGAACTCAATTGCACACACAAGGATGTGAAATAACTTGGTCAAAAACAAGTCCGATTCATACCTTGTTCAAAAGTCTTGTAAGATAAAGTACAGCCATGGCTAGTGAGTTAAAACTGTCTAAGTCTCGTAAAACCTTAGCTACATTTCTAAACCAACTGCACTACTTTTCATCCTTACAATACCATCAGAAAATACAAAAAAGAAAAACCACAGCTACACATACAAAGTCATGCATCATAGCAATCGCCTAAAAACGAAATAAAAAGCATCTTAAAATAGTCTATGGTGCCATAGCCAAACATCACAAATTCCATTCATCCATTTCATTTTGCATATCACATAAAAATCAAAAACATTTGCATTCATCATAACATATGCATTCATCAAAATAAATAAACATGCATACATCCATAGTCATCAGCCATCATGCATAAAGATCGAATCATCACATGTACATAACCAAAATAAAATCGGTATATGTATATATATATATATATATATATATATATATATATATATATATCATCAAAAGAAATGCCCGCAGGCTACAAAATTGGTCCTCAGACCCCGCAATCATATAACAAAACCCACCCTAAGGCGTCGACCACCATGATCACGCAGGATCGATGCGACGGGAAATACCCCCCGTGGTGTGGGTCCTATGGGACCCTGTAGGGTGGCTACTACTAGCCCCCGCATCACGCCTGCTACCGCCTCCCTCATCCAATTGCCTACGATGAGATGATGCTGACTGCTCAGTCGCACTATCCCTCGTTCGGTGTGAAGATCCACTTCCCAAGGGCTTAGGTAGCCGCCCACCAAGGCGGATGACCTCCCTCTCCAAGTCTAGCCGATGCCGGAACCACTCTACCTCCCGTCGATGGTAGTAAGATACTACATCATCGCGTTGTGCCAAAACCCTATCTCGCTCTGCTAGTTGAGCCTGCAAGAGATCCCTCTCCCGTAGCGTGTCCCCCAGCTCCAGATCTTGCATCCACAGTAGCTCTGTCAGTCATGCATTCTTAGCGCATATCCTAGACTCCATCTCCTCTGTATTCGCTTGAAGTACAAGACTCTCCAGAATAGCAACCTGCTCTGGCTCCCACTGCTCCTCCATGTCTTGCATGTTCGCTGATCCGGAGCTCCCAAATCTACATCCTCATTCCCCACCTCAACCATGTTCACGTCATCCAATGGAACTCCCTAATCATCCCCTGCTGCCTTAGCACCCTCCACTGTCGCCTTCGCGCCTCCCAGTGGCCCCTCTCCTCTCCATCATCGCAATACCCACCACGAGTCATACTCAATGGTAGTCCTGACGTCATCCACATCCGGGACATCAATCATCGCATCTGACTCCTCGCCTAATGGCGCGATGATCGGTCGATCTAGAGTCCTCTCATCTCCCCGGAACCGATAGACCACGGGCTCACCAAGCAACCCCTGGTGCACCCCAAACTGTCATGTAACCCGGCTATATGAGAATAACTCATGCTCGGTCCCGTGTCGCCCAATCAACCACTGCTCCCTGCGTACCCATCGAAGCCACTCTCCAGACTCCGACCAGGCTAGACAGTCACGATACGAGTGCCAAACCACCTACCCTGGAGTGAGCCGAGAGAAGGCATTAGTATAGTGCTCTACGACACTTGCCCATCGTCGACTCTGCCTCTGCTTCGCAGACCGAAGCCACAAAACTGCATAACCTATCTCCTCATCCTCCATCGTCGCCCAAGTCATCCATGGTAACCCGGTTGGCCTCTCAACTGCTATGTGTTGCCAACCCCAAAGACCGAAACATGATAACTGTAGCTGACCCCCTTCTGTTGCTGATAGCGGACCCCATACAGCTCCCTGTAGAGCTGTGCCAACAGTGTCTATCCCCATCTCAAGATCAACGGTGTCTCTATCGGGAACTCTACCAACTGCCACACCAAATCCAGCAGGTTCCACGGGAACCTCGCGCCTAACGAGTCAAGTAGTAACATGTTAGAAATGAGGCCCATCAAGAATGCATGCCTCACTCCTAACACCCCCCTCTCCTGCCACCATCCAACCAAAATCTTGCCAGCCTAGCAGTCCACCTCGGCTGTCTCCACTGGGTTCGCTACACCCAGCCGCTCCCCATGCCCGAAGCATCTCGTCAGCACAGTAGTCCGCTGATCACGCGACGATGTCCTAATAGGAAGTCCATCTATCAGAATCCGAAGAAGCCGATAGAAATCCTCCAGAGTCACAGTCATCTCCCCTGTCAGGAGATGGAAGGTGTTGGTCCGCGGATCCCAAAGTTTGATCAGGGCCGTCAGATAAGCCTGATCCGGGACCACAGACTCTAGTCGAGCCACCTGCTTGAGCCCAAGGGCATAAAGCCATTCCCAGTCATCATCAGTTAGTGCCCCTGCACCTCAGTAAAAGCAGTAGGTACACGGTACCGGCTCCTAACAACCTGCAAAAGAAAATAATTTATGGATACCTTTGGGTGACCAAAGGGTTTACAGATACCTTTGGGGCTATTTGGGTGACCAAAGGGTTTAGGTATACCTTTGATGCTTTTTGGGTGACCAAAGGGTTTATAGATACCTTTAGAGTTGTTTGGGTGACCAAAGAGTTTATGGATACCTTTGGGGCTTTTTGGGTGACCAAAGGATTTATGGATACCTTTGGGGATTTTCGGGTGACCAAAGGGTTTATGGATACCTTTGAGGATTTTTGGTGACCAAAGGATTTATAGATACCTTTGGGGCTTTTTGTGTGACAAAAGGGTTTAGGGATACCTTTGGGGCTTTTTGGGTGACCAAAGGGTTTACGAATACCTTTGGGGATTTCTGGGCGACCAAAGGGTTTATGGATATATTTGGGGCTTTTTGCATGACCAAAAAGTTAATGGATACCTTTGGGGCTTTTTGGGTGACCAAAAGGTTTATGGATACCTTTGGGGATTTTTGGGTGACAAAAGGGTTTATGGATACCTTTGTGGCTTTTTGGGTGGCCAAAGGGTTTATGGATACCTTTGGGGCTTTTTGGGTGACCAAAGGATTTATGGCTACCTTTGGGGCTTTTTGGTGACCAAAGGATTTATGGGTACCTTTGGGGCTTTTGGGTGACCAAAGGGTTTATGGATACCTTCAGGGATTTTTCGGTGACTAAAGAGTTTATAGATACCTTTGGGGCTTTTTGGGTGACCAAACGGTTTATGGATACCTTTGGGGCTTTTTGGGTGACCAAAGGGTTTACGGATACCCTTGGGGAATTTTTGGGTGACCAAAGGGTTTGTGGATACCTTTGGGGATTTTTGGGTGACCAAAGGGTTTATGGGTACCTTTGGGGCTTTTTGGTGACCAAATGGTTTATGGATACCTTTGGAGATTTTTGGGTGACCAAAGGGTTTATGGATACCTTTGGGGATTTTTGGGTGACCAAAGGATTTATGGATACCTTTGGGGCTTTTTGGTGACCAAAGGATTTATGAGTACCTTTGGGGTGGAAGGGGGTGAGCCTGCTCCTTAAGTGGTAGGAGCTGTCACCAGATGGGATGTGGTAATGGGAACACATGCAGATAGAACTCTTCTTCATTATCCAATGAGACAATATGTTCGTATTTTTCATATTAAATATGGGAGTTAATAGGTGCTAAGTTGTAATCATATTCATCATTAGTTGTCCATTCATAAGGAGGACCTTGATCCTCTACCTCATTGTCAGATGGAAGAGTATGTGAACCTTCACCTTCTTCATAGGATTGGACAAAATCATGAGATATCTCTTGATATATTATATTTGTGGGGAAATAATCCCCCAAAGAGTGGACATGATTAGAATTAGTGTAAGGATCACGTACAAGATCATCTCTATAGTTCAAACCCAAATGCTCTAAACTATTTGTGAGGACATCGAGAGGTATAGGCTTGTTGTGTCCTAAACCAGATTTATCATATGGTATTTGATATTATGACTGGCAAGGAACACGGGTACCTTGTTTGTACAATCCCAACCTCATATCCATGCCAATGGTAGTGATGGAGATATCACATGCAATAGTCGAGATTGGACATATAATTGATGTCCTTAGAAAAAGGTTCTTCATCCTCTTCTTGTTGAGGATATGGTTATGTTCCATATTCAATACCCCCATATATGCAGTTTGTTTGATTGGGAGGTATGCCTAGAGGTATGATGGTACCTATGGGAAGACGAGGTCATCCCATATTCTGTATTGTCTCAATGGTTGGAACTACTGTAATATTCCTTACTAAGTATTCTCCTAAACTCGTAGTAGCCAGATGGACTGTGACCTATGATGGTGAGGATGGAGGAGACAAAAGTGAGGCTTGAGATGAATTTCTTCATCTCATGAGGTGGTTCCTCATCTACCAGACTAGGAATTTCTTTCGTGGAAATGATAGAGATGATTGGAGGGATCTCGTAAATAACCCACCAAGGTATGAATTTTAAACCATTCACAAGATATATGATATTCATGCAAAGGAATAGCAGCTTTAGGGACAAGGCCTTTACCTCATGATACACTTTCGAAACGAACTTGTGCAAACACTTCCCCAATGCCATTGAGCTCTCCAACAAACTCAAAATAAATTGATCTAATTGTATGAATGGCAACCATTAAAAAAGGGGAACTAACACTACCTCAGGGTGGCGTTTATGTAGAAGATAATATTTTCCCACCCCTAAACCTACCAAACTAGCAGCTATTTTTTGCTCTTATATCGCCTATCCTTCTTTTATATATAGAATGAGTCTAATAATCCAAAATAAATTTTAAAGTAAATAATAATAGTAGTTGAAGTAAGAATGTTATTTAAATTTTATAATTTATTTTGTTTAAGGTGTGAAATAATTTATAAATATTTTGGTATACCATTTTTAAAGTATCTAAAGATTCAAAATAATTTTCAAATTAAATAGTAATAATAGTAAAAGTGTTATATAATTTTTTTTTCCAATAAAGGTGTGATAGAGTATTTTTTTAAAAATTGAGTATACTTTTACTGAATGTCAAAACGTCCAAAATAATTTTCAAAGCGTTAAGTAAGTTTAATATAAAGTCTCTATGCTTTTAATATTTTGACTCCCTCTTTATTATAAAATATATATTAGAGAACAATTACAAAAGAGATATTTAGATATATGTAATAAATTGATCATTTTATTTGATTATAAATTATTATAAGAATAATTTAAGATGATATATATAATGTTTTAATTTTTTTTTTTTGTTTATCTAGATTTTTTCATTTATAGAATACTTAGTTATTAGCAGCTTATAAATAGGAAAATATATTTTAAATGGAAAGCAATTTGAAAGCTCAAACAAATAAGTGAGAGTTAAGGAAAGGAATTAGGGTTAAAAACCAAGGTAGCCACACAAGAGTGCATCTTTATAAAGAGCATGTCCAAAAGAATTTCTAAAGAAAAGTTTAAAATATAGTGGTTTGGTAAGTTTCCAAGAGATAAAGGTTCAATGAAAAAATTCTAAATCCAATTCATTGAAGATAATTTAGTTAGCAATTTTGTAATTTGTTCTTCTTTTGTATATGTAATAAAATATATTTTTTCCTATTGTGAGAGATCTATAGGGTCATTTCTTATCATTCTTAGTTCTTATTTATGCCCTTATTATATATATTTAATGTGTGCATGAATATTTTGTATTACCTTCGTCCACCAAATTCAATCTATTCATCAAGATACAAGATCATTATGAAAACATCTTATTCATGGTGAGGATAGTCAAGTTGTTGTCCCCTAGAGGTTTTAAAATCATATTGTAGATTATTTGATAGTATAATGCATTTATTTTATGTCCGAGGTGTAGACCAATTGGTTCATCCAAACCCCATAAGGGGGCGGAGGTCCAAGGTTCAAATCTCGGGCCTCGTCGACTAAACGCTTGTCCCTTTCCTAGTGCTTTCAACAGTATAAAAGGTTTAAAATGATTGTGGCATGGTGGTTATAGGGGCAGACTACGCGAAGATCTGTGTGGCGGCTTCTAGGGCAGATAGCGCATAATACTATGGCGGCCATAAAAGCTGGACAACTTGCCGGATTCGTGGCGGCTACCGATTCCACCATGTAAATTCCAAAAAAAAAAAAAATACATTTATTTTCATGGATTATCGAGTTTGTCAATTATCTCAAATTTTAATATTAGTTGAATCTTTCGTAAAATGTTATCAACAAATATGTAATTGCTCTCAAATTTTAATATAGCAAAATACCGTGGCGGCCATAAAAACTGGACAGCCTGCCCGAATTTGTGGAGGCTATCGATTCCACCATGTAAATTAAAAAAATTAAAAAAATAAATGCATTTATTTTCATGGATTATGAGTTTGTCAATTATCTCAAATTTTATTATTAAGCTTTCGTAAAATGTTATCAACAAATATGTAATTGCTCTCAAATTTTAATATTAGTTGAATCTTGCATAAAATAAAATGTTATGTAATTGCTCTCATATTTTTATTATAGATCTATTTATATTTTTATTAATCTTAATTGGTTTTTTTTTTTTTTAAACATTTCAGTTAAAACTCAAGGAGGCAGAGGTATCTCTTTCGCCAAAATCACTCGACTTACACGTGACCTACCACGTTTAAGGAGAAGGCTTAAAACAACAAAAACACACAAACAAACCAAAAAAACTAGCTTAACAATTTAAAGATGACTTTCATGATTTCAATCAGTGTTTCCAAACTCCATGATTTCAATCAGTGTTTCCAAACTCCAAGTTACGTTTGATTCGCTGACTTGTACGGATAGAAGACGGCCGGGGAGAGGTATACAAATAAATTTATTTTAATTTCTTTCATGTTTTTTTTTTTTCCGAGTTTTTCGCGAGTTTTTTCCGACAACTCGGGAAAATTAGGCTCTCGAGTTTATAGCGAATAGCAAGTTTCAAAACACTGATTTCAACTCACCAGAAATACAACGAAACACTGGCACAGTTTCGCCGAAAATCACTTACAATTTCGCTGAGAAGTCACAGAACTCTAGCCGAGAGATACCTCCACTTTCAAGGCAACTTCGACGAAAATCATCGAAATAGAGGTCGGACTGCTTTGAAGATAGAAATCAATCAGCAAAATTTTTTGTGGTTTATGTGTTTATATTTTTTTGGTGATTGTTTTCCATATTATTTCAGCCGTGAAGATACAAATCAATTTAAATAAATAAAGACGGTCTAAGAAGTTCAATCACACAAATATCTGTACGTTAAATATGCTATTCAGAAAATATTTGTACTCAAAGATGGTAAATATCATATGACAAGTCATGTCATATCATGCCACTCCATTAATGTGGATGATAGGTAACTTTAACAATTTTTGCAACATAAGATAGATCAATAATTAACGTAAAACGGAATTCCAACTGTATGCCCTAACAATTTTTCTACCACTTATGGTTGTCAGGCAACTGTTCACGTCCACGTCCACTAGCGGATTCCACTTCCACACCCCGTCTGAAACTATTTTTTATATTATTTTATACCATGCAGATTCCACTTCCACTTCCCTCTAAATTTTTTATTTTTTATTTTTTCTACCACACGGGTTCCACTTCCTCTTCCTCTTCCGGTCTACTTATTGAACTATTTTTTTACCATTTATTTCTACCACACGGGTTCCACTTCCACTTCCTCTTCCGGTCTACTTATTGAACTATTTTTTTACCATTTATTTCTACCACGCGGATTGATAATGTCGGAGAAAGTCATGAAGGGCTGACGTCCACTTCGACTTCCCGTATTTTTCGTTTTTTATGACACGTGGATTTCTGAACTTAAGCGTAGATACAATACTAGAAGACATTGGAATATTTTGTCGTTAAAGTGCTTCTTTTAAGAAGACATTGGAATATTTGGTAGGAAAAGAGTAATGCGCCTGAGAGTGCTTCTTTCAAGAAGACAATGGAATATTTGGTAGAAAAAGAGTAATGCGCGTGAGAGTGCTTTTAAGAAGACATTGGAATATTTGCTAGGTGAAAGTGCTTTTTCCAAGGTTAGGTGGATTGATAAGTGTAAGTGTAGGTGTAGTTGGGTATTTCTAAGAAGAGATTTAGGTTTAAATTTTGAGAGAAAGCTAACCATTTGTAAAGGTATCTGTCAGAGTGCTTCTTTTAAGAAGATATTGGAATATTTGGTAGGTGCAAGTGCTTTCTCCAAGGTTAGGTGGATTGGTAAGTGTAGGTGTAGTTGGGTACTTATCAAGAAGAGACTTAGGTTCAAACTTTGAGGGGAATCTAACCATTTGTAAAGGTAGTTTTCTTCTCTGAATCCTTTAAGTACGCACCAAACCGATGATGATGGTATGGACCTTAAGCAACTGGTGGTCCCCATCTCTTGTCGGGTCAACAAAAACGAGACAAATAGGTTTGTTGGAAGCAGTCTCTACGGATTGAACCTTGCATAGGTCAAATTGATGATGACGATACAAACCCTGAGCGACCGATGATCCCCATCTCACGTTGGGTCAACAAGAATGAGACAAATAGGTTTGTTGGAAGCAGTCCATGTGGTTTGAACCTTGCGCTGGCCAGTTACTAAAAATAGTGGTTGAAACCAACTCTCTTATATAATTAAAAAAAGTATTTTTTAACAAGAAAATAAGTGAAAAAACTTGGAAAGTAACTATAATATAAAAACATTTATGGTACCTTTAAAAGAGTGTAAAGATAAAAAGATAAATTTAAAGATAGAAAAATATGATATATTAGTTTAAAAAAGGAGTCATATTAATAGGGCGGGGATAATGTTTTGGTTATCTTAAAAAGTCATTTAGTATCTTGAAAAACTATTTACTTAAGGAGAAAAAAAAACAACATGGATTGCTGATTTGCAAATTTTTGTTTTGCTTGTTGTTTGGAAGCATAAAACGATGGATTGGATAATCCAATAAAGTATTAATGAGGTTAGTGATATTAATACTTGAAATATTAATACCAATGTTAATAATTCATATTAACATTTGATATTAATTTAATCTACGAGATGAATTATTAATTATTGGTAAGTAAGTATTTTGATTAATTATAGGACATTAACTTTAATACAAGTAAAAGTTTTTCTTCCTTCTTTTTATATACACATAAATACATTTAGATTAAAGGAATAAAAGTGTTGTTCTAGCCTTAGAAAAATATTAATTAGCATTAATCTTAATAATTAAGTGTTATCTTATGTTTGAGGGATTTATTTTTATGTTTGTGGGTATACGTTAGCTAACATGTAAACATTGAAATCCAAGATAATACCTGGAGAACAAGGTGATTTCGTTCCTCCACCTTACCAATAATTCGTTGGAAGCATAATGCATGGAGCTAAAAGTAAAGGTTTCCTTTATGTATCCTTGGGAAAGGCAAAAAATTATGATCTTTGGTTTTTAGAAGAAGCATAATTAGAAGGAAGTAGGAGGAAGTTTTTGGATGATTAGCTATAGAATTCTTACCATAATGTGTCGGCATTGAAGAGGTATTTGCCTCAAGAATCATCTTTCCTTTATTTTGGATATTGTTAACTGCTTGCTATTCTTCTTTATGCACCTTGCTCTCTTATTGGATGCTTGCATTATTATACGGTTTGTTGTTGTATATTTAGTTTAAGTGTAGTTTCATTAGTGTTATCCCAATTTGTTTTAGAAAGCTTCATGTTGTTGTTAACCTTTTGTATATTTTAGGGATCAAGCAATTTTTTTATTTAGCTCGCTTCTTCTCCTTCAAATTTGATAGATATCTTGGGGTAGTGTTGGTCGGTTTTGATCTTCCTACTTTTTTCCCTAGTTGTGACATCTTGTTGTTTATAGGCTTTTTGATAGGCTCCTAGTTATGTGGGTTTGCTTCTATTCATACTCGAGTTAGCATTTGGTTTTAGTGCCAATCTAGAGTAGTTCATTGGTTTTAGCCTTGGGTTGTTAGCATAGGTACTACTATATATTTTGGGTAAGGTAACGCTTGGATGCATGAGATTTTGTGAGAGTCTAGAGTGTGGTTTTGCTTCAATGTAAGCTAGTATTGGGTTTGATGTTAGCTTACTTATGCTTTGTCTACCCTTATAGCTTGCATGAGTTTTAATCGATGTTGGATTATTTTAGTTAAGAGTGTTCTTGTGCCTTTATTGTAGATAAGATTTGTTTGCTCCTATGTTGTGTTGACGAAAGAATTTTAATTTTATATTGATTGGGATTAATGAATGCTTAGATGTAAAGTTATGTTTAAATTTGAAATAAAGTAATTTTGAGAATAACGGTTATGTTGAAGAGGAAATTTATATGTGGATAAGATATTTGTTTTGAAATGGATGTTGTGGAAAACGTTTTTTGTAAATATGATTTTCTGAGGCCTTGGTAGATAAAGAGAATCATTATTGAGGTAAGTATGGGATTCCCTCAAATACCATGTCATGGGTATTTTCTTTTGAGTGAACTTGCATCTTGTATGTTTTAGCTTAGTGCATGGTAGGCTTGCATAAGCAATTTATGAGTTGTCATGATCCTTAAGTTTTTCTTAAAGTTTGTGGGAGATCTTCCTTGATGAAGAGGATCATGAAGATGAGGTGGTGTAGAGACCACTTAGGTGGATGAGCTCTAATGAATTTGGGAATAATATGTGGCTATGTAAATGAACATTTTGTTACGTAGCATTTGGTTATTTTTATTCCTAAATTATAAGGTGTGGATGCCCTCATGTAAATGTATGGAGTACTCAGTTTTGAGCAAATGAAATAATGATATGGTTATGACCTCTTAAAGATGTTTTTAATTATGGAAATAAAAGACAATAATTATATGTTAGCTTTATGATCTATTTAAGTTGCATTTTTAGCTTAAATTAAATAGATGCTTTATGCTAGCATTATGTTAGAAGCTAGCATTATGTTTACTTTAATATTTTTTATAAATTTAGCAAGATGTTTCTTTTATGCTAGCTATGTCTTTTACTTTAACCCAAGATCTAGCATTGTGTTATAACTATGCATGTTGTTCTAGTATAACACTTTAATTTCTTTAATTAATGAGAGATGTTAAATTATTATTTTAAGGCATGATTTTTGGGAGGGGTTCTTGGATGTGGATCTAGAACTTGTGTTTTAGGACCCTTGAGTCAAATAATTAACCCAATACTTAGAGGAGTTACTATGATGCAATAATCAGGTAGATGTGAGTCCTAGGAGTTGTAGTGATGCAATAGCTAGGTATCCATGAATATAGAAGGAGTTATAGTGATGCAATAGCCAGTTCTCATGATTGATACACCTTGAATGATGAGGATGAGGTGTTCCATAACTATAAAATTAATGGATTCATTCACAAAATAACAATGGTAGTACCTTGAAAAGTGAGGTTTATGTGACCATGCAATTTTTTAGGTGAGTGGCAATGGCATTAGTTAGTGCATAGAGGTGTGGTAACTAAGCACCAAGGATTACACTAGAATAACCTTCATAGATGGACTTATGGAAGGGTTAGGGAATATTTGTTCCCCTTTAAGTGTTATGGGTCTTAAAAGATAATCCCTATACTATGGTCAAATTGTATATCGATGAGGGTATGGGAAAGGTGGAGGGCTCACTTTGGTGTAAAAAAAAACATCTCTCTCTTTGTTAGGGTACCTAGGAATATATATTTTGGAAAATTTTATTGTGTAAAAAAACATCTCTCTCTTTGTTAGGGTACCTAGGAATATATATTTTGGAAAAGGTTATTATATTGTATAAGGGTTGGCATGGACCACAAATAACCCAAGTTTTATTGTGTTATAATATTATATTATATTATAATATAATATTATATTAGTAGTAGGTTCCCTAAAGTAGAATTAGAAGATGGATATATAAATAAGAGATATATGTCATTGTAATCATCATGGAGATCAATAATATGCAATCGTATTTACCCACAAAGTGCCTTATAGGACTTTGCCCTCCTTAAGTGGCTCTCTCATCTTGGGATATCTTGTGGAGTTATTCTTTTCTTAAGGATTATTGTTGGTGTTTCTCTACCTTAAGGTTATTATCTATATCTCTTATTTATGGATTGTTATTGTGGATGAATAATTTGATATTTTTGCATATTGGTGAATGATTGCTATTAATTAAAATAAAGTTTTGTAATAAGATGTATCAAAGCAACGATTTTGGCAAAGTGGGGATATTATATGTGGAATTACAGAATCGGGGCATTTTTTTTGAAAAAACATCTCATCTTTCAGGAGCCATATCTCTGCAATTATTTATATGATTCAGACAATTATTGGATTATTTTATGTAAAATTTGAAGAGCTTTAAAATGAGTAGTCATATGAAGGAATATGACTAGTATTAAGGGATATACAATATTTTGAAGTCTACCATTTGGAACAAGGGCAGTGATAAATTTTGTAGATTTTTTTTAGAAAATATCTCATTTTTTAGGAGCCATATCTCTACGAAAGTATATCCGATTTAGATGATTCTTAGATCATTTTGTATGAAATTTTAAGGGCTTTAAAATGAGTGGTCATATGAAGGAATTTGAGTAGTATTGAGGGAGATATAACCTTTTGAAGTCAGCTATCTGAGAGTGTGTTGGGATTATGACATATACAAGGTACAATAAAAGGAGGACTCTACCTTCTAAAAATTAGGATAGCTTTCTACAAATATGAAAAGAAAAATATAGACAGTTGAGTGACCAAAAACCCTAATGACACCTTACAACATATGACTAGGTGAAGGGGAACAAACACAAATACGAAAGGTGGGGAATGTGGATGGAAATGATAATTGTAATGTAGATGGGTGTTAATAATGACTTTTGACAAAGTTGATTTTGAAGGATGGCTAGTGTATAGACCTGGTGCTAGACATGTATGAGCAACTCTAGAATGCAAAATGCAATTATGGGTATGCTTAATGCAAGTGATTGTATAATGCAATGATATGAAATGCAATGTAATGCAATATTTTTGTGTTTTTATTATTATGATGTTTTTGGATTTTGATTAATATATATATATATATATATATATATATATATACACACACACATTTGACCAATGGGCTTAGTGGATGCCATTGGGGATTATTGTGTATCCAAAGGGTTTATGTGTACCTTTGGGGCTTTTTGGTGACCAAAGGATTTATGGGTACCTTTGGGGATTTTTTAGGTGACCAAAGGTTTTATGGGTACGGGTGGTTCTAATTGTTACAATCACAATGACACTGAGAGGGGGGGTGAATCAGTGTGTTTTTTAAAAACTTAAAAGCAATTTAGACTTTTAAATAAACTGCAGTAGATTAAAACAGAAATAATAAAAGTACTAAGAGCATCACACATAACACGGCATTTTAACGAGGTTCACCGATGTGGCTACTCCTCAAAAAGACTGCTTGGACTACCATCCAAATCCAGTCAAATGCAAAGCTACAACTTTACATAATCATTCACCAGCACCAACTGGTAAGAGGCACCAACCTCTAAATTTTATCTGCTACAACAGAATGGAGCACCAACTCCAATTTTTCCAGCACCAACTGGAAAGAGGCACCAACCCCTTTTTCAAGCTACAACTTGAAGATAATAATAAAAATTGCAGAATGTAAACTTTCACCTCAATTATCACGATCTGCTATTTTTCTGCAATCTGCTGCTTGTCGGCATTCGACTACTGCTGTGAAAAATGATTCGCACTTTTTCAACCACTCCTTTATATCTCTCCGCGTTCTCTGCTGCAACTTCATAGAAATATTACTTCTACAGCCAACACACTGTCATTTCACACTCAGAACATGACTTCTGCATACCGTGTTCTTATCTTCTCTTTGCACCACTCACTCTGCTGCACCTTCCATGAAATCTCACTTCTACCATCTACGTATTTTTTGCCTCAGACTTTAAACACGTTGTTTGCATATCGCTCTCTTTGTTCTCGATCAGTCGATACGCACTCACTCACTATCTCATCGCTGCGATCTCTTTTATTTAACTCCAAAGAACTATCACCGACTTACACTCTGTTGCACATGAACTTCATTCGCATATATCGCATCACGCCCACACTTTAACCTTGCAACAGTCCCGCATTTTTATAGAATAGAATATCCCATCAAAACATTCTCAAACACGTCGGCTGCAACCCTAATTAGGTCAACATGAAACCCTAGAATTTTTTGATTGCTTAACCTTGCTTTGTCAGCAGGAAACCCTAATTGATCCGTTGCAAAACCCTAGCAACGTTGGTTTTGAAAACAAGCCGGTGAACAACTTTAATTTAATTTTGAAATATTAATATAAATTTTAAATAAATAAATAAAATTTAAACTGGATATTTAAAATTAAATATCTTCATCATCGGAGCACCTTTTTCAACAAAACGAAGAGCTAACTTGGGTTTTAAGAAAAACCCATTTCAAAACTGCTGACCATGGATTTAAACAAAACCTATAATTTAGTTTGCCTTGGTTTTCACAAAAACCCTTCCGCTCTTTGACATTAATGACAACATCAACACTTGAGCAAGGGCAATGTACCCAAGGTACCCAAAATTGCCAACAATCTCCCCCTTTGTCATTGATGGCAACCCTTTACTAAAAACACATCTTCAAGAGCCAAAACCGAAATCAATCTCTTTGAAGTTTTGCTCCCCCTGACTTGAAGCTTTCCTCTTCACTTGAAGCTCTCCCCCTTACTCATATCTCTCCCCCTTTGTCATCAATGGCAAAGGGCCACCTTTGGGGCTCGGAACTAAGAATGAGCCTCTTAGCTTAGTCCCTCCCCCACCTCCTGATGAGGTGATTAATTTTGGGGTGGGAGTAAAACTCCCATTAGGCACTGATCAACATCAATGTCTATAACTTACTTGTCGGGTCTTCTCTTGAACTCTTTGACCATATTATTGTTCCTGTCATTGTTCTGATCCTTGGACCTGATCATGCCACTATTCCTGTTCCTATATCCTGGAATTTCAACTCTGCACTGTCTGACAGTGTGACTTTTATTGTTGCACTTATAAAAAGTAATAGTGTTGTTTCTTTTAGGCATACCTGTTCTTTGAATCCACATGTTCTGACTAAGCCAGTTCTGACTAAACCTGTTTTGACCAAGCCTGTTAGTGTGATGTTCTTTTGTTTTAAATGAAACTCTAGTCTGTTTACCCTTCTGACATGAAGCACACATACTATTTGCAGGTTTTTTAATGATTGGAATATCTCTCACTGCTTGTTTAGCGCTAATTCTTACCAGATTATCAAAACTTATGTGTCCAAGCCTCTTATGCCACAACCAGTTCTCTTCTTCTTGTCCCATGAAGCACATACCTTCTGAAAACTCTGAGAGTGTGTATAGATTGCCAGACGTCCTTGAGCCGGTTGCTATTAATTTCCTGCTGTTTATTTTTTTGACTTCACAACCATGCTTCTTGAAAACTACTTCATGTCCTTTGTCACAGATTTGACTCACACTCAATAGATTATGTTTCAAACCATCCACATATAAAACTTCCTCTGACTTGATCTTTCCTTCACTAATTTTGACCGTTCCTTTACCTATTATTTTGGCTCCGTCATTGTTGCCGAATTTTATAGAACCACCCTCATACTTTTGTAGATTTTCGAATTTCTGTTTGTCACCTGTCATATGACTTGAGCAACCACTATCAAGAATCCAAGGAACATGTTTATTCTGAGCTCTAAAAGCTATCTGCACTATTAGAGAATCCTGTTCTTTCCTGAAATTGTTCTTTTTGTTTCCATTCTCGTTTTAAGCGTGGTATTGGGTTCTAGCTGTGACTTCCCATTTTTAGAATTTTGCACATATCCTTCAGTATAAATTCTATTTTGTTTTGCTCTATACGGTTGAAATATGCTTTCATGAGGTTGATATGAAATAGACATACTACGACAATTTCTGGCAATATGACCAAAGTTGTGACACTTAAAACACTCTACTGCATAACTCATTAAAGGAGCAAACACATTTCTACTAGTGAAACTTCTTGGACCTACGTTGTATTTGCAGTCAATAATTTTATGCCCATAAACATTACACTTGAAACAAAAACCATAGAAATAATGATTAAACTTGAAAGATGGTCTTGGCCAGGTTTTTGCTGGAGCCTTGGATCTTCTATTCTTTTGATGTGTGACCTTACTAAAGCCATCATTGTCAGCTGCTATTTCAGGTCTGGCATTATATCTTTCTTTTGCTCGATTCTTGTCTTTGTTCTTTTCACTTTCAACATTGCTTGCTTTTGGTCCAGTTGATGATTCTCCTTCAGAAAAGCCGAGACCAAATTTGATACATGTGGATCTTTGATCGCTCAGAATTTTGTCCAATTTCATCGAGCTTTCTTCACGTTTTACATGACAGTTGATTTTTCGATCCAGCTCTTGTATCTGTATTCGAAGACTCACATTTTCTTCTTCCAATTTGCTATAGTGGTCTATCTTCATGGATACTTGTATTTCCAGATCTTCAAACATTTTCTTGTATTCTTCAGTCTGTATTTTTAAACTGGCAATAATGTTGTTTGCATCCTTAAGTTTCCTTGACAATTTTTCATTCTTATTTTTCTCTGATTCCCATTCCGTAAGGGCAAATACTAGCTCACCCTCTAAATCAACTTCAGCCTCAACTTCTTCAACTTCAGAGTTCATTCCTTCTGCCATTTCTGGTTCAATTTTCTCAACCATAGGAACTGAAACTGGCTGGGATGCCTTTTTGGATAAGGATCTATTCTTCTTAGCCATTTTGTACTAATCCAAGATCAACCCTGACTGATTTAGCCAAAATTGGGAACCTTGCTCTGATACCAATTGTTACAATCACAATGACACTGAGAGGGGGGGTGAATCAGTGTGTTCTTTAAAAACTTAAAAGCAATTTAGACTTTTAAATAAACTGTAGCAGATTAAAACAGAAATAATAAAAGTACTAAGAGCATCACACATAACACGACATTTTAACGAGGTTCACCGATGTGGTTACTCCTCAAAAAACTGCTTGGACTACCATCCAAATCCAGGTCAAATGCAAAGCTACAAATTTACATAATCATTCACCAGCACCAACCGGTAAGAGGCACCAACCTCTAAATTTTATCTGCTACAACAGAATGGAGCACCAACTCCAATTTTTCCAGCACCAACTGGAAAGAGGCACCAACCCCTTTTTCAAGCTACAACTTGAAGATAATAATAAAAATTGCAGAATGTAAACTTTCACCTCAATTATCACGATCTGCTATTTTTCTACGATCTGTTGCTTGTCGACATTCGACTGCTGCTGTGAAAAATGATTCGCACTTTTTCAACCACTCCTCTATATCTCTCCGCGTTCTCTACTGCAACTTCATAGAAATATTACTTCTACAGCCGACACACTGTCATTTCACACTCGAAACACGACTTCTGCATACCGTGTTCTTATCTTCTCTTTACACCACTCACTCTGCTGCACCTTCCATGAAATATCACTTCTACCATCTACGTATTTTTGCCTCGGACTTTAAACACGTCGTCTGCATATCACTCTCTTTGTTCTCGATCAGTCGATACGCACTCACTCACTATCTCATCGCTGCGATCTCTTTTATTTAACTCCAAAGAACTATCACCGACTTACACTCTGCTACACACGAACTTCATTCGCATATATCGCATCACGCCCACACTTTAACCTTGCAACAGTCCCACCTTTTTATAGAATAGAATATCCCATCAAAACATTCTCAAACACGTCGACTGCAACCCTAATTAGGTCAACATGAAACCCTAGAATTTTTCGGTTGCTTAACCTTGCTTTGTCAGTAGGAAACCCTAATTGATCCGTTGCAAAACCCTAGCAACGTCGGCTTTGAAAACAAGAAAGTGAACAGCTTTAATTTAATTTTGAAATATTAATTTAAATTTTAAATAAATAAATAAAATTTAAACTGGATATTTAAAATTAAATATCTTCATCATCGGAGCACCTTTTTCAACAAAACGAAGAGCTAAATTGGGTTTTAAGAAAAACCCATTTCAAAACTGTTGACCATGGATTTAAACAAAACCTATAATTTAGTCTGCCTTGGTTTTCACAAAAACCCTTCCGCTCTTTGACATCAATGACAACATCAACACTTGAGCAAGGGCAATGTACCTAAGGTACCCAAAATTGCCAACAGTTTTATGGGTACCTTTGGGTCTTTTTGGGTGACCAAAGGGTTTATGAATACATTTGAGGATTTTTGGGTGACAAGGATTTATGGGTACCTTTGGGGCTTTTTGGGTGACCAAAGAGTTTATGGGTACCTTTTGAGCTTTTTGGGTGACCAAAGGGATTATGAATACCTTTGGGGCTTTTTGTGACCAAAGGGTTTATGGATATCTTTGGGGATTTTTGGGTGACCAAAGAATTTATGGGTACCTTTGGGGATTTTGGGTGACCAAAGGATTTATGGATACCTTTGGGGCTTTTTGGGTGACCAAAGGGTTTATGGATACCTTTGGGGATTTTTAGGTGACCAAAGGGTTTATGGATACCTTTGGGGCGTTTTGGGTGACCAAAGGGTTTATGTTTACCTTTGGGGCTTTTTGGTTACTAAAGGATTTATGGGTACCTTTGGGGCTTTTTGGGTGACCAAATGGTTTATGGATACCTTTGGGGATTTTTGGGTGACCAAAGGGTTTATGGATAGCTTTGGGGCTTTTTGGATGACCAAAGGGTTTATAGATAGCTTTGGGGATTTTTGGGTACCAAAGAGTTTACAGATACCTTTGGGGCTTTGTGGGCGACCAAAGGGTTTATGGATACCTTTGGGGTTTTGTGGTTGACCAAAGGGTTTATGGATACCTTTGGGGATTTTTTGGTGACCAAAGGGTTTATGGATACCTTTGGGGATTTTTGGCTAACAAAAGGGTTTATCGATACCTTTGGAGATTTTTGGGTGACCAAATGGTTTATGGAAACCTTTGGGGCTTTTTGGGTGACCAAAGGGTTTATGGCTACCTTTGGGGCTTTTTGGTGACCAAAGGATTTATGGGTACCTTTGGGGATTTTTGGGTGACCAAAGGGTTTATGGATACCTTTGGGGATTTTTGGGTGACCAAAGGGTTTACGGATACCTTTGGGGCTTTTTGGGTGACCAAAGGGTTTATGTATACCTTTGATTCTTTTTGGGTGACCAAAGGGTTTACAGATACCTTTGGAGTTGTTTCGGTGACCAAAGAGTTTATGGATACCTTTGGGGCTTTTTGGGTGACCAAAGGATTTATGGATACCTTTGGGGATTTTCGAGTGACCAAAGGTTTTATGGATACCTTCGAGGATTTTTGGTGACCAAAGGGTTTATTGATACCTTTGGGGCTTTTTGTGTGACAAAAGGGTTTAGGGATACCTTTGGGGCTTTTTGGATGACCAAAGGGTTTACAAATACCTTTGGGGCTTTTTGGGCGACCAAAGGGTTTACGGATACCTTTGGGGCTTTTTGGGTGACCAAAGGGTTTACGGATACCTTTGGGGCTTTTTGCGTGACCAAAAAGCTAATGGATACCTTTGGGGATTTTTGGGTGACCAAAAGGTTTATGGATACCTTTGGGGATTTTTGGGTGACAAAAGGGTTTATGGATACCTTTGTGGCTTTTTGGGTGGCCAAAGGGTTTATGGATACCTTTGGGGCTTTTTGGGTGACCAAAGGGTTTATGGCTACCTTTGGGGCTTTTTGGTGACCAAAGGATTTATGGGTACCTTTGGGGCTTTTGGGTGACCAAAGGGTTTATGGATACCTTCAGGGATTTTTGGGTGACTAAAGAGTTTATAGATACCTTTGGGGCTTTTTGGGTGACCAAAGGGTTTATGGATACCTTTGGGGCTTTTTGGGTGACCAAAGGGTTTACGGATACCCTTGGGGAATTTTTGGGTGACCAAAGGGTTTGTGGATACCTTTGGGGATTTTTGGGTGACCAAAGGGTTTATGGGTGTAGACACCAAAACAACACCAATCCGATTATGTGACTACAAACACTGATCGCTTTGACAAACACAGCCCTTAGGGCAGCCCTCAGAGGTCAAACAGTGGTCCTAACCACTTTCATAGCAATTTTGTAAGGTCAAGAAGCAATTTGGCACATTTAGGCACTTTGTCCAGTATTCGTCTCACCCAGGGATGAATACTAACTGGGATTCGTCTCACCCAGGGACGAATTTTGAAATCGTATCTGGTTAGGACGAATTCCAGGTTTAACGAGCAAAAATAAAAATGCCTCCAAGTGGCAGCCAAGGACAGTCAATTATTGCCTCCTACCATGAATGCACGTATAGGTGGGTAGGTTGGCAGTTAGTGGACTGTCACAAGGGCAGTCATGGAAGCCAAAGTCAGGGAGGAGTCTCCTCCCTCTTGGGAAGGCATGGCCGCCACATGGCATCCCTGCATGCCCCTCCAAAGAGACCCCATGGTTCTATTAAATGGTGGATTTTTCCACCCAAAAAATGGAGATTGGAGGTGATTTCAAGCAACGAAGTGCTGTCCAATTGAACACCCATTTGCATCTTTTTGATTCACCTTCTCACATCCATTAATCTCTTTCGCAAGGGAGGTTATTGGGTGGATTTTGGAAGCGTGGATCTAACCCAAATCCAACATCTGACCATCTTACACCACCAATTTTCCGACACCCCAATCCTAAGAGGTTTTGGGCCCATCCCTAGTGGATTGGCACCGAAATCAAGCGCCAACGGTGGGAGGCCCACTTGGGCACCCCCGCATTTTCTAAGTTTTATTCTAAAGCATTTTAGATTATTTGTTCATGTTGCATTTTACGTTATTCTGTTTAATTAACTCATAGCTTCAATTCCATAACATTTTGATCAGATTTTATCATGCCTTTTGTCGCTTTGTTGTCCCACTAACGTGCAGGTGGCAATATCGAATTCTCGAGGATAGGGGCCAAATTGGGAGAATCCGACCATCTGGGTCATCCCAAAATGGCCCCAATTACATAACCCCTTTGTTTGCAAGTGTTTTGGAGGTCTCAGGAATCGACATTGGAGCAGTATCACCTCGACTTTCCTAACACAGTAGAATTCGTCCCACCCAGGGACGAATAGCAGTCGAAATTCATCCTGCCCAGGGACGAATTCTAGTCGAAAGCATATTGGCTGACTGTTTCAATGGCAGTGGCCCTCTGGTAATGTCTTCTGTCCTATGTCAGGTTTTTAGGTCATTTAGATTCACTTTATTCACTGTTTTAGACAACTGTTCATATGCATCTTTTAGCAATTTCAAAGAACAAATTTTCCTTTTTGTCACAGGTGCTACTAACGCCTTGTTTGTTTCTTTGATTGCAGGAGGAGCAACAAGAAGTGAGGATTCATCGGCATAAGCGACGGCAACACTCGGCCCGCCCATTTCAAACGTGGGCATGCGAAAGAGGGATCAATGATCAAGATTGTAACCGAATCCATTTAACGCTCCAAGCCCCTAAAAAGGGAGGGAGGCAATTTTGTAACCGTGGTTAAAGAGTTTAATAAAAGGGCTGTGACTTCTCTCTAAATTCTTGTAACTGATTTTGATCAATTTGCCTCTTTCGTTTAATGCATTTCGTATTCTAGAACTTAAGCGTTATTTTGATTTGAATGCATCGAAGTAGTTTTTCTTTCTAAAAAGCTTCCGAAATCTCATGCTTTCAGTAGTTTTTCTTTCTAAAAAGCTAGATATCATGATCACACATCTAGGCTAGAGCCTCAAGTAAATGTCGCCTACCTCGATAGAGGGAAGCAACCCATTGAAATTTTAGATCATCAAGATCGAGGCAAACACATAAGAGAAACATTTAAGCCTCCTGAGCCAAAGAGGGCAGACCAAGTTGACCCGGCAGTCGCCAGACATGCCGCTCGTCAAGCCCAAATATCGTAGCTTGAGCAAGGTCATCAGGAGTTCGAGTACTTATACCGCCTGAATAAAGAGCGCATGCAGCGCGAAGTGGATGAGTTACGCTATAAACTACCTGAGAGGGTGCCAACCCCTCGCTCCCAAAGAGCCGAACAATATGAGAGGCATAATCCTTTGGTGCAGGACAGGTCTCCACGACCTCGTCAAGCTTTGCCCCCGAGACCTTATAGACCCGAGAGGGAGGCCACTCCCCGAAATAATGATGGGTGCCCTCAGCAGGGACTCAATCAGTGTCATAGGTCTCGCCCAGAGACTCCTCAAGAAATTTATGAGGAGTTTGAACCAAAAATAGAACGGGCCAAAATGCCCCATCAAGGCGAGAGGGCTGCCACTAGGCCACCCCCCCATAGGCCTCCAGTCTCCCACAACTCACAACGGGAGCAAATAAAAGAGGAAGAAATAAAATATTCCGATGCATACAAAGCGCTATTAGAGCGTTTGGAGTCTATGGAGACAAAAGCTTCTGGGCATCAAAAACCCACATTACGCCAACTCCGCAGTCATCCAGTGCATCCCTTAGTTCCCACACCTCTTTACGCGAAACATTTCAAGTTGCCTCAATTGGCAGTATTTAAAGGTGAAGAGGATGCACAAGAACATGTCACAAGATTCATAAGTCAATGCTTCGGCATCCAAGATAATGACGCATTGTTGCTTAGGACATTCATAACCACATTCATAGGCCATGCCTCGGATTGGTTCACACAATTACCCAAACACAACATAAACAACCTAGATCAATTAGTAGATGCGTTTCTTGAATGCTTTGCCTTCAACACAAAGAAGAAGGCATCACTGAGTGATCTGGCTAGCCTCAGGCAATATGAGGAAGAAAAAATGGTAGCATACGTGAATCGATGGAGGGCTTTGCTTTCTAAGCTACCCTACCGTCCCCCTATGTCTGATCTCACACAGATGTTTGCACAGATTTGCTTAAAATCAATCTTTGGGCTATTGCTGCTGCAACAATACGATAGTTTAGAAGAAGCTTTGGCACAAGCCAGAGTTATAGAAGAGATTAAAATAGGCGAAGGCGCAATCGCCAAGCCTAAAAATAAAGAGTGGAACAAAACCACTAAGACTGGGAATACGCAATCACAACCCGCTACGGTTAACCAAGTTGCAATAAATGTTCCCAAGCCTGTGCAAGAAATATAGCCCCAAAAGGCTAATTACTAGGCAATACCTCCTAGTTATGAAAAAGATAATAAGAAATAGGAGCAGAATCAGCAGCGTTGCCCTAGGCGACAATTCACCCCTTACACGGAGTCTAGGGACTCCTTATTTGACCGCTTGTTAGCGGCAAATTTAGTCACCCTTCCAGAGATCCAGACTGTAGACCCTAACACCCCCAAACCTAAGGGATACATAGAGGAATTATATTGTAGATTCCATAGGCAAAGGGGACATGACTTGAATGGATGCTAAAAATTCAAAGGATTAATCCAAGATTTGATCGACAATAGAAAATTTGCCGTGGACAACCCCATAGCGCCAAATAATCAACAAATGGGGGTATTTAAGGACCCTTTGCCTGCCCATGAGGCACAGGCAAAACCTCTCCAGATTAATGAGGTGCGACAAAATCTTCCCATGCAAGGATTTGTGGGAATGATTAGCATAGTGACCAGGAACAAAAAGTACCCAGCAGTTGCCCCCGAGGTAGCTACAAGGGAAGTTCCAACGACGTCGTAGCCTCAACGCCCTGTGCAGTTGTCTCTGCCTAGACCCGAGGTCACAATATGGACCAAACTCACGTAGAGTTTGGGGACCACATCGGCTAGGCTTTCCATCTACGAGCTTATTCAACAGTCAACACCTCATAGAGAAGCTCTTATGGAAATTTTAAAAGCCATCGAATTACAACCTCACAAAGAAAATTCTTTCAACAACTTCGTGGGACATGTGAAACGATGTATGGAGCCGATCATTACCTTCAGAGAGGATGAAGTCAAAACAATATCGAATGACATGGCAGATCCACCCCTGCACGTTATCACGCGGGTCAACGGGATCCCGTACAAGAGAGTGTTGGTAGATACTGGCTCGTCCAGTAACATCTTTACCACTATGGCACTAAAACATTTAAAGCTGCCAGCCTCTCATATCACAGCCCCCACATACACACTGTGAGCTTTCAACGATGCAATATGCTCGATAGTCAGCACAGTTGTTCTGCCTGTCCAGGTAGGACAAAAGACAATACCTATATTGTGCCATGTGTTGGAAGGCGAGATGGCTTACAATATACTACTAGGGAGGCCTTGGATCAGGGACATGAAGTGTGTCCCTTCGATCGCTCACAAGTGCTTAAAGTATGCTTTTTAAGGAGAAATACATGTAGTCCCGATGGACTTAGAACCCTTCAAGTATTGTAATGCGATGCAATTAATGCCTCAATCGACCCTCCCTTCAACGCATTTGGATTTCCAGCTAAATCCATCTAAACAGGGTCCAACACTACAGGCACCACTGGTGACCAAAACAACAAAATCCTAGCCAGGTGAGTCTTCATCATCTACTCCTTCAATACCAACGTCGTCGATAATTGCTAAACAGAAGGACAAGGGAAAACAGATCATGGAAGAGGCTCAGCCCCTAGAAGAGGGGTTACCAACAATTTCAATGATATCAACAGAGGAAATACCTAGCACAACGGAAGCTGAGACTCCTAAAACACCAAACATGGAATGGACTTAGGAAGGACTCCCGTTCCCTCCATCCCAAGCATCAACAATCACTGTTGAAATGGCCAGTATAGGCCTGGGGGAGTATCTAGTGCAGAATGTTGTGGCAACACCCACAGTAGAATCCATACAGGACATGGGGAGACCTCGCCTTCCCATAGGAACAGTTGTTCCTCTAGGTTACCCACCAAACCAGATAAATTTTGTGTATGGGGGCCTTGATCATGGTCTTGAACCATGCAAGCAAAAGGAAGTAGACGAAGAGCCTTTTGTTGAAAATATCAACTATCTGTCAAACCCGAACTTCGCCCTAAGATATCTTGGCCAATGCAATTGGCATGGATACGAGCTAGGCATATATGAGCAAGGGATGCGTGTCCTTTTCCAACCAAGATATCAAATGCCATATGATAAGTCGGGAGTAGGGTTCAACCACCCCCTACCCTTAGACATCTTGGTAGAAAATATGCAAGGCCTAGAAATAGGCAACAAGGGGGGATTGGCATCAGACTTGTATGCCAACCCAAATACAAAATATACATTAGGAGATTACCTCCCATGGTCAAAAAACACCCTTGGAAACACCAATAATCCATCTCCTTTGCTAGAGAGAGGTGAAAGCTCAGATACTAATACCCAAAATCAACGGTTTTCGGACATATTTTTGAAGCTTTTTCCCTTAGAGGTTCCAGTTGAGTAGAACCAGATTAACTTGCTAGAACAAGGAGAACCCTCAATGTCGCAAGTAACAGTTGCTGCAAAGAATGAACATTTTTGGATCTCTGAAAGTGATTCAGAATATGAGACTGAGATGATCTATCTCAGACATGCGTGATAGAATAATCGCCCTTTAACACATGAAGACCTAATGGGACAGATGGGCATAAGGTTAGGGCATGAATGGTGGGTAGACCCAGCGAGGTGGGACCAAGTCCTAGATCCATGGCTCCAAATTCATGATGAGCACCATCCAACTCGAGACCCTATCATGACATCAGTGTCGAGGGAAGACCCTATCCTCCTATCAGCACATAGGGCCGATCCGTTCATGCCCGTTCCCCTAGATCCAGATCCAGAGTATAGGGAGCATCTAAAAGATTCAAGTTATCATACCCGTAGTAATGGAGACCAAATTCATTCTATCCACATGATCTCCATTGATTTGACCGCACCCATCCGCAATCCGACCGATCCAGCACGGTCATTACATCTAGACATAGATGCCATCGACTGGGATCGCGTCAATTCACCTTTATCACCATCAGAGTACTGGCCTTTCGATGAAATGCCTCATTTTACCCTAGGGACAACTCAAGATATTTTTCAAGCTAAAGAGGAACCCGAGGTTCCCAACACAGATCTAAATTCAGCTAATGATATCCATTTTATCCCGACTCCACATCAGTTGGAGGACGGATCCCACATGTCAGTCGATGAGACGACTGATGTAGATATCGGCACAGATCCAATGAATCCATAGATTCTCAAGTTGGGGGTAAGTCTTTCCCCCGAAGAGCAAGTCGACTACATTGCCCTTCTCAAAGAGAAGAAGGAGGTTTTTGCATGGTCATACAAGGATATGCCAGGACTAGACCCACAGCTAGTCATGCATAATTTAATTCTTGATCCGATAATCAAGCATGTAAAGCAAAAACTACATAAGATGCACCCAAAAATGGCCTTGATGGTCAAAGACGAATTGCAAAAGTTGTTGGATGCACAGTTTGTCATCTGCATGGATTATCCGCCATGGCTGTCCAACATGGTTCCCGTCAAGAAGCCCGATGGGAGGATTCACATATGCACCGATTTTCAAGATCTAAACAAAGCGAGTCCTAAGGATGATTTCCTCTTGCCGAGAATCAACGCATTGGTAGACACTACAGTAGGTCACGAAATGCTCTCCCTAATGGATGGTTTCTCAGGATACAATCAGATTCGTATTAATCCTGAAGACCAACTAAAAACGGCGTTCAAAATGCCTTGGGGGACATTTTGTTATAAGGTCATGTCTTTTGGCCTTAAAAACGCTGGTGCTACCTACCAACGTGCCATGACATATATCTTCCATGATTACATGCACAAAACTTTGGAAGATTACATGGATGATTTGTTAGCCAAGTCTCTTTTGCGCTCAAATCATATCAATGACTTAAGCAAGATCCTCGATCGCCTCATGGAGCATAAAGTTAGACTAAACCCCAAGAAGTGCGTATTTGGTGTCACATCTAGAAAACTCTTGGGTTTCATAGTCTCAAAGCGAGGAATCAAGGTGGACCCAAATAAAGTCAAGGCAATCCTTGAAATGGTTCCCCCAACTACAATCAAGCAGCTCAAAAGTCTGCAGGGAAAGGTCGCGTCGATTAAACGCTTTATAGCATAATTATCTGACAAGTGCCGACCCATGAACAAATTATTGCACAAGGGGGTTACATTTCATTGGGATGACGAGTGCCAGTCAGCCTTTGACGACATCAAACAGTACTTGGCTTTGCCACCAATATTGGCACCACCTAGACCAGGAGTGCCGTTCTACTTATACATCTCAGCTACTGAGGTGGCACTGGGCGCCATGTTAGCCCAAAAAAATGAACTTCATAAGGAACAGGCTACTTACTATCTTAGCCACACCCTGGTCAGTTATGAACTTAACTATGCATACGTTGAGAAACTCTGGTTGGCAGTGGTGTTTGCTACCAAAAAGCTACGCCACTACATGCTGAGCAACACTACATATGTTGTGTCTAAGGATAATCCATTGCAATACATGATGAGTCGCACTTATCATAGTAGTCGCACGGCAAAATGGATCATGTTGTTGACAAAATTTGACATAGAATTTATTGGACAAAAATCTATCAAAGGACAAGTCATAGCCGATCAACTAGCAGAGGCTCCTCTTGAAGACGATCAGCCTTTGGTCATAGAACTACCCGATGATGGGGTCTTCCATGTCTCAGAATCACCAGATTCTGATGAGCCTAAGTCATAGGCCGACATAACCCTATTCTTCGATGGTTCTAAATGTGAGCAAGGTGGTGGCGCGAGAATTGTATTCTTCACACCGCAGGGGGCTCCAATGCCCCTGTCATTTAAGTTAAACTTCCCATGCACCAATAACAATGCAGAGTATGAAGCCTTGCTCCTAGATCTTCAGATAGCAATCACCATGAACATCAAACGATTGAATATCTTTGGTGATTCGCTGTTAATAGTCAATCAAGTCAAAGGGGTATATCAATGCAAATGCCCAGTCCTACAGGCTTATAAAGCCCTCGTGGAAAAATTCCTGGCAAAACTTGAGTGGTATGACATCGAGGCACTCCCTCGATCATCGAATTGTTTTGCGAACACAATGGCCTCCTTGGGGTCACTAATTCCGCAAGACCTTTTCGATGATATGACAACCATTCAAGTCAAAACCTTATCGCAATCCACGATGGAGCGTGCAAGCTCGGACTTGATGCCAGGAATCCACATGATCCAGATTGAAACATCCTCGGATAAGTTCTTTCGAATCCGAAATCATCTAAAACATGCCAAATGGGGGTCCTTGTTCTCCCCTACTCCCATTAATAGCAACACAATGCTATTCTTATAGGTCCTATCCCATTCAACGTTTGCTAGGGATGAACTTCAAGAGGGATTGGCTGTTCATACTGTCAAGGTTTTTGATCAACAGGACTGGTATTTACCCATCAGAGAATACCTAAAGTTAGGTAATCTCTCGCTTAGATTGACTCATGCCACAAAACGAGCACTCAAGCAGAAAGCGTCTAAGTATGTCTTGATAGGAGACATTTTGTATTGTCACAGCTATGAAGGAATCCTCCTTCGTTGCTTGGACCAGCAAGAGTCCACTTGGGCAGTTTCCCAAACGCATGATGGTACATGTGGTGGCCACTTTAGTGGTATGGCCATTGCAAAGTGCATTCTTCGCATGGGCTATTATTGGCCATCTTTAGAGCGAAATTGTTGCACCTATGTCAAGAAGTGTGTGAAGTGTCAACATCATGCCAATTTGATGCACGTACCTTCCCAGGCCTTGCAGACAGTCCAATCTACTTGGCCGTTCTCGCAGTGGGGCTTCAATCTAATTGGAAAGATCTCCCCTGCATCGTCAGGCCATCACACATTTATCATAATGGCCACAGAGTATTTTACCAAGTGGGTGGAAGCGATTCCGCTTACCTCTACGACAGGACCCCGCATTGTGGAGTTCATTTTGCATAACATCATATGTCGTTTTGGTATTCCATCCAAAATAGTCTTGGATAATGGGACGCCTTTCAAGAACAAAGACGTGTGTGCTTTGACCACAAAGTACAAGATTCAACACAACTTTTTGACACCCTATTATCCGCAGGCGAATGGGCAAGCAGAGGCGTCAAACAAAATGCTAGTTTCCATCCTTAAAAAGATCGTCACAGACAGTCATAAGGATTGGCACATTCAAATACCACTTGCCTTATGGGCCTATCGCACTAGCATTCGGACACGCATAGGGGCCACTCTGTTTTCACTCGTGTATGGCTCCGAGGCAGTCATGCCTCTAGAGTTGGAGATTCCTTCCCTGCACATATCAATGCAGGAGTTCATCGATGAGGACTCCACGCGACAGGCCTGCTTAGACTAGCTTACGTTGCTTGACGAACGACACATCAATGCTCTTGAGAATTTACGTATTTATCAAGAGTGACTTAAGAAAGCTTACAACATGAAAGTGCACCTGAGGGACTTTCGAGTTGGTGATTTGGTTTTGAAAGAAAACCAACAAAATTCTAGTTTGCCATCCCACCTAAGGGACAAGTTCATGGCAAATTGGTTAGGTCCATATGTCATTGATAGCAAAATAGGACCCGGGACATACGGGCTAGCTTCTCTTGATGGTATCAAGGAAACAGAACCCTTGAATATCAGTCATTTGCAACCATTCCATATCTAAGAGAGACATATCCCAAAAATGCTCCAAGGATTCTATCATCGCTTGGTTATCCCAAAAATGCTCCAAGGATTCTATCATCGCTTGGTCATCCCAAATACTCCAAGGATTCTATCATCGCTTGGTCATCCCAAATGCTCCAAGGATTCTATCATCGCTTGGTCATCCCAAATGCTCCAAGGATTCTATCATCGCTTGGTCATCCCAAAGGCTCCAAGGATTATCACAATCGCTTAGTCAAACCCAAACGCTCCAAGGATTATTGCAATCGCTTGGTCAAACCCAAATGCTCCAAGGATTATCGCAATCGCTTGGTCAATCCCAAAAATGCTCCAAGGATTCTATCATCACTTGGTCAACTCCCAAAAAGGCTCCAAGGATCCTTAAAATCGCTTGGTCAATCCCAAAATGCTCCAAGGATTTCCACAATCGCTTGGTCAAAAATCAAGAAAATTCAAAAACAACAAAAATCATCAAAAACAACAAAAATTTGCATCTCATTTCTAGGCATACTAAAATTCATCAACAGAGAGCTCTTCTCGCACTTCATATTCATATTCACAAAAATCAATTCATCAAAAATACAAAAATATGTAGCTGCATCAAGCATTACATCCATACATTGCATATTTGTGGTCGTACAGGTCAAAGGCACCATAGGATGTAATTGCTCTGCTAGTCCATCTTGTTCCCCACTGTTCCATTTTACAAGAACAACAAAAACACCATCCATTGCCTTTTACCACACTAGAGTCAGTGGTCTTTTAATGTATCAAGAGTTTTCGTGATTCAGTCATCATTTTGCTCTTTAGCCATGTAATGTATCAAGTCAAACAAATTTTATGAAGGTAGAGTTACACTTGAAATACACCTTGTTACGTAACATCCCAACACAAATTAAAAAACATAAAAATTCCCAAGTTGTGTGAACGAAAGATGAAACCTGCACAGTAATCCAAGTCACCATAAGAGAAATGGTTATCTTGCTCATCCCCCCGTGTGAATGGTTCTAGAATGCTAAGAATTGACAAAAGGACAAGCTCTTTCCTATCCATTCATCTCCATATACAGTGGTTTTCATCACTACCAAACCCGAATCATAGTTGGTTCCCAAAGTTGTAAGGATTTGTACTACACGTCCCTGCCAAGGATGGGTAGTCATCCCCAAGACCTAAAAGGATCAACGCCATTCACAAACAAAATTTCAACAAATCATCATCCTAACACTTTCCATTCACCTTTGGTCTCCAAGTTGTAAGGATTCGTACTATTCACCCCTAACTAGGATGGGTAGTCATCCCCAAGGCCTAACAGATCAATGCCCTCACTCCATAATCTCAATCACCCCTTGGTTCCCAACATCGTAAGGATTCATACTACACGTCCTCGCAAAGGATGCGTAGTCGTCCCCAAGTCCACAAGGATCAAGGCCACTCACAAGCCCAAACTCACAATACTCAAAATACAGAATCAAATAACAGTGGTTATCACCACTATTCAAAAACCTTGCTCAAAAAGAATTAATAGAAAATAAACAGTGATTTTCATCATTATATAGACGAGCAACTTTCTAAATCAGTCAGCCAACAAATATCCTGAACTTGAATCCCTGGAATTCTCAGCATTCGAAAACCATCTAGGTGATCCTCATTACAGGTTTGGTTGATAGCCTATCTGGCAATGGTGGTATCCTACCCGCATGACGATACGTCTGTCACATTCGCTTTGCATGTGTGCAAACCAATGTTTGCATAAGGATGAGCTAGCTTATGGTATCCTGGATAACACCGCAGATTAATCTAACTAAACACAACAAAGGAGTTAGTGGAGCTAATTAGGTGATCCTCGATCAGAGTTCGGTTGAAAGCCCATCTGACACTGGCGGTATCCTGACAAATACCACATAAATGAACTCAATTGCACACACAAGGATGTGAAATAACTTGGTCAAAAACAAGTCCGATTCATACCTTGTTCAAAAGTCTTGTAAGATAAAGTACAGTCGTGGCTAGTGAGTTAAAACTGTCTAAGTCTCAGAAAACCTTAGCTACATTTCTAAACCAACTGCGCTACTTTTCATCCTTACAATACCATCAGAAAATACAAAAAAAGAAAAACCATAGCTACACATACAAAGTCATGCATCATAGCAATCGCCTAAAAATGAAATAAAAAGCATCTTAAACAGTCTATGGTGCCATAGCCAAACATCACAAATTCCATTCATCCATTTCATTTTTCATATCACATAAAAATAAAAAACATTTGCATTCATCATAACATATGCATTCATCAAAATAAATAAACATGCATACATCCATAGTCATCAGCCATCATGCATAAAGATCGAATCATCACATGTACATAACCAAAATAAAATCGGTATATGTATATATATATATCATCAAAAGAAATTCCCACAGGCTAAAAAACTGGTCCTCAGACCCCGCAATCATATAACAAAAACCACCCTAAGGCATCGACCACCATGATCACGCAGGATCGGTGTGACGAGAACTACCCCCCGTGGTGTGCATCCTATGGGACCCCGTAGGGCGGCTAATACTAGCCCCTGCATCATGCCTGCTATCGCCTCCCTCATCCAATCACCTACGACGAGATGATGCTAACTGCTCAGTCGCACTATCCCTCGTTTGGTGCGAAGATCCACTTCCCAAGGGCTCAGGTAGCCGCCCACCAAGGCGGATGACCTCCCTCTCCAAGTCTATCCAATGCCAGAACCACTCTACCTCTCATCGATGGTATTAAGATACTACATCATCGTGTTGTGCCAAAACCCTATCTCTCTCTGCTAGCTGAGCCTGTAGGAGATCCCTCTCCCGTAGCACGTCCCCCAGCTCCAGATCTTGCATCCACAGTAGCTCTGTCAGTCGCACATTCTTAGCGCATATCCTATACTCCATCTCCTTTGTATCCGCTTGAAGTACAAGACTCTCCAGAACAACAGCCTACTCTGGCTCCCACTGCTCCTCCATGTCTTGCATGTCCGGCTGATCCGGAGCTCCCAAATCTACATCCTCATTCCCCACCACAACCATGTTCACGTCATCCAATGGAACTCCCTAATCATCCCCTGCTGCCTTAGCACCCTCCACTGTCGCCTTCGCACCTCCCAGTGGCCCCTCTCCTCTCCATCACCGTAATACCCACCACGAGTCATACTCAGTGGTAGTCCCGACGTCATCCACATCCGAGACGTCAATCATCGCATCTGACTCCTCGCCTAATGGCGCAGTGATCGATCGATATAGAGTCCTCTCATCTCCCTGGCACCGATAGACCACGGGCTCACCAAGAAACCCCTGGTGCACCCCAAAATGTCATGTAACCTGGCTATATGAGAATAACTCATGCTCGGTCTCGTGTCGCCCAATCAACCACCACTCCCTGCGTACTCGTCGGAGCCACTCTCCAGACTCCAACCAGGCTAGACAGTCCCGATACGAGCGCCAAACCACCTCCCCTGGAGTGAGCCGAGAGAAGGCATTAGTATAGTGCTCTACAACACTTGCCCATCGCTAACTCTGCCCCTGCTTCGTAGACCGAAGCCACAGAACTGCATAACCTATCTCCTCATCCTCCATCGTCGCCCAAGTCGTCCATGGTAACCCGGTTGGCCTCTCAACTGCTATGTGTTGCCAACCCCAGCACTGAAATAGATAACTATAGTTGACCCCCTTCTGTTGCCGACAGCGGACCCCATACAACTCCCCGTAGAGCTATGCCAACAGTGTCTATCCCCATCTCAAGATCAGCGGTGTCTCTATCGGGCACTCTACCAACTGCCACACCAAATCCAGCAGGTTCCATGGGAACCTTGCGCCTGACGAGTCAAGTAGTAACATGTTAGAAATGAGGCCCATCAAGAATGCATGCCTCACTCCTAACACCCCACTCTCCTGCCACCATCCAACCAAAATCCAGCCAGCCTGGCAGTCCACCTCGGCTGTCTCCACTGGGTTCGCTACACCCAGCCGCTCCCCATGCCCGAAGCATCTCGTCAGCACAGTAGTCCGCTGATCACGCGACGATGTCCTAATAGGAAATCCATCTATCAGAATCCGAAGAAGTCGATAGACATCCTCCAGAGTCACAGTCATCTCCCCTGTTAGGAGATGAAAGGTGTTGGTCCACGGATCCCAAAGTTTGATCAGGGCTGTCAGATAAGCCTGATCCGGGACCATAGGCTCTAGTCGAGCCACCTGCTTGAGCCCAAGGGCATCAAGCCATTCCCAGTCATCATCAGTTAGTGCCCCTGTGCCTCAGTAAAAGCAGTAGGTACACGGTACCGGCTCCTAACAACCTGCAAAAGAAAATAATTTATGGATACCTTTGGGTGACCAAAGGGTTTACAGATACCTTTGGGGCTATTTGGGTGACCAAAGGGTTTATGTATACCTTTGATTCTTTTTGGGTGACCAAAGGGTTTATAGATACCTTTAGAGTTGTTTGGGTGACCAAAGAGTTTATGGATACCTTTGGGGCTTTTTGGGTGACCAAAGGATTTATGGATACCTTTGGGGATTTTTGGGTGACCAAAGGGTTTATGGATACCTTCGAGGATTTTTGGTGACCAAAGGGTTTATAGATACCTTTGGGGATTTTTGTGTGACAAAAGGGTTTAGGGATACCTTTGGGGATTTTTGGGTGACCAAAGGGTTTACGGATACCTTTGGGGATTTCTGGGCGACCAAAGGGTTTACGGATATATTTGGGGCTTTTTGCATGACCAAAAAGTTAATGGATACCTTTGGGGCTTTTTGGGTGACCAAAAGGTTTATGGATACCTTTGGGGATTTTTGGGTGACAAAAGGGTTTATGGATACCTTTGGGGCTTTTTGGGTGACCAAAGGGTTTATGGATACCTTTGGGGCTTTTTGGGTGACCAAAGGGTTTATGGATACCTTTGGGGCTTTTTGGGTGACCAAAGGATTTATGGGTACCTTTGGGGCTTTTGGGTGACCAAAGGGTTTATGGATACCTTTGGGGATTTTTGGGTGACCAAAGGGTTTATGGATACCTTTGGGGCTTTTTGGGTGACCAAAGGGTTTATGGATACCTTTGGGGCTTTTTGGGTGACCAAAGGGTTTATGGGTACCTTTGGGGCTTTTTGGTGACCAAATGGTTTATGGATACCTTTGGAGATTTTTGGGTGACCAAAGGGTTTATGGATACCTTTGGGGATTTTTGGGTGACCAAAGGATTTATGGATACCTTTGGGGCTTTTTGGTGACCAAAGGATTTATGAGTACCTTTGGGGTGGAAGGGGGTGAGCCTGCTCCTTAAGTGGTAGGAGCTATCACCAGATGGGATGTGGTAATGGGAACACATGCAGATAGAACTCTTCTTCATTATCCAATGAGACAATATGTTCGTATTTTTCATATTAAATATGGGAGTTAATAGGTGCTAAGTTGTAATCATATTCATCATTAGTTGTCCATTCATAAGGAGGACCTTGATCCTCTACCTCATTGTCAGATGGAAGAGTATGTGAACCTTCACCTTCTTCATAGGATTGGACAAAATCATGAGATAATGGACATGATTAGAATTAGTGTAAGGATCACGTACAAGATCATCTCTATAGTTCAAACCCAAACGCTCTAAACTATTTGTGAGGACATCGAGAGGTATAGGCTTGTTGTGTCCTAAACCAGATTTATCATATGGTATTTGATATTATGATTGGCAAGGAACACGGGTACCTTGTTTGTACAACCCCAACCTCATATCCATGCCAATGGTAGTGATGGAGATATCACATGCAATAGTCAGGATTGGACATATAATTGATGTCCTTAGAAAAAGGTTCTTCATCCTCTTCTTGTTGAGGATATGGTTATGTTCCATATTCAATACCCCCATATATGCAGTTTGTTTGATTGGGAGGTATGCCTAGAGGTATGATGGTACCTATGGGAAGACGAGGTCATCCCATATTCTGTATCGTCTCAATGGTTGGAACTACTGTAATATTCCTTACTAAGTATTCTCCTAAACTCGTAGTAGCCAGATGGACTGTGACCTATGATGGTGAGGATGGAGGAGACGAAAGTGAGGCTTGAGATGAATTTCTTCATCTCATGAGGTGGTTCCTCATCTACCAGACTAGGAATTTCTTTCGTGGAAATGATAGAGAGTATTGGAGGGATCTCGTAAATAACCCTCCAAGGTATGAATTTTAAACCATTCACAAGATATATGATATTCATGCAAAGGAATAGCAGCTTTAGGGACAAGGCCTTTACCTCATGATACACTTTCGAAACGAACTTGTGCAAACACTTCCCCAATGCCATTGAGCTCTCCAAAAAACTCAAAATAAATTGATCTAATTGTATGAATGGCAACCATTAAAAAAGGGGAACTAACACTACCTCAGGGTGGTGTTTATGTAGAAAATATTTTCCCACCCCTAAACCTACCAAACTAGCAGCTATTTTTTGCTCTTATATCGCCTATCCTTCTTTTATATATAGAATGAGTCTAATAATCCAAAATAAATTTTAAAGTAAATAATAATAGTAGTTGAAGTAAGAATGTTATTTAAATTTTATAATTTATTTTGTTTAAGGTGTGAAATAATTTATAAATATTTTGGTATACCATTTTTAATGTATCTAAAGATTCAAAATAATTTTCAAATTAAATAGTAATAATAGCAAAAGTGTTATATAATTTTTTTTTCCAATAAAGGTGTGATAGAGTATTTTTTTAAAAATTGAGTATACTTTTACTGAATGTCTAAACGTCCAAAATAATTTTCAAAGCGTTAAGTAAGTTTAATATAAAGTCTCTATACTTTTAATATTTTGACTCCCTCTTTATTATAAAATATATATTAGAGAACAATTACAAAAGAGATATTTAGATATATGTAATAAATTGATCATTTTATTTGATTATAAATTATTATAAGAATAATTTAAGATGATATATATAATGTTTTAATTTTTTTTTTTTTGTTTATCTAGATTTTTTCATTTATAGAATACTTAGTTATTAGCAGCTTATAAATAGGAAAATATATTTTAAATGGAAAGCAATTTGAAAGCTCAAACAAATAAGTGAGAGTTAAGGAAAGGAATTAGGGTTAAAAACCAAGGTAGCCACACAAGAGTGCATCTTTATAAAGAGCATGTCCAAAAGAATTTCTAAAGAAAAGTTTAAAATATAGTGGTTTGGTAAGTTTCCAAGAGATAAAGGTTCAATGAAAAAATTCTAAATCCATTCATTGAAGATAATTTAGTTAGCAATTTTGTAATTTGTTCTTCTTTTGTATATGTAATAAAATATATTTTTTCCTATTGTGAGATCTATAGGGTCATTTCTTATCATTCTTAGTTCTTATTTATGCTCTTATTATATATATTTAATGTGTGCATGAATATTTTGTATTACCTTCGTCCACCAAATTCAATCTATTCATCAAGATACAAGATCATTATGAAAACATCTTATTCATGGTGAGGATAGTCAAGTTGTTGTCCCATAGAGGTTTTAAAATCATATTGTAGATTATTTGATAGTATAATGCATATATTTTAGGTCCGAGGTGTAGACCAATTGGTTCATCCAAACCCCATAAGGGGGCGGAGGTCCAAGGTTCAAATCTCGGGCCTTGTCGGACTGAACGCTTGTCCCTTTCCTGGTGCTTTCAACAGTATAAAAGGTTTAAAATGATTGTGGCATGGTGGTTATAGGGGCAGATTGCGTGAAGATTTGTGTGGCGGCTTCTAAGGCGGACAACGCAGAATACTATGGCGGCCATAAAAGTCGGACAGCCTGCCCGGATTCGTGGCGGCTACCGATTCCACCATGTAAATTCCAAAAAAAAAAAATACATTTATTTTCATGGATTATCGAGTTTGTCAATTATCTCAAATTTTAATATTAGTTGAATCTTTCGTAAAATGTTATCAACAAATATGTAATTGCTATCAAATTTTAATATAGCAAAATACTGTGGCGGCCATAAAAACTGGACAGCCTGCCCGAATTTGCGGAGGCTATCGATTCCACCATGTAAATTAAAAAAAAAAAAAAAATGCATTTATTTTCATGGATTATGAGTTTGTCAATTATCTCAAATTTTATTATTAATCTTTCGTAAAATGTTATCAACAAATACGTAATTGCTCTCAAATTTTAATGTTAGTTGTATCTTGCATAAAATAAAATGTTATGTAATTGCTCTCATATTTTTATTATAGATCTATTTATATTTTTATTAATCGTTTTTTTTTTTTAACATTTCAGTTAAAACCCAAGGAGACATAGGTATCTCTTTCGCCAAAAATCACTCGAGTTACACGTGACCTACCACATTTAAGGAGAAGACTTAAAACAACAAAAAAAACACACAAACAAACCAAAAAAACTAGCTTAACAATTTAAAGATGACTTTCATGATTTCAATCAGTGTTTCCAAACTCCATGATTTCAATCAGTGTTTCCAAACTCCAAGTTACGTTTGATTCGCTGACTTGTACGGATAGAAGACGGCCCGGGAGAGGTATACAAATAAATTTATTTTAATTTCTTTCATGTTTTTTTTTTTTTCCGAGTTTTTCGCGAGTTTTTTCCGAGTCGCCGACAACTCGGGAAAATTAGGCTCTCGAGTTTATAGCGAATAGCAAGTTTCAAAACACTGATTTCAACTCACCAGAAATACAACGAAACACTGGCACAGTTTCGCCGAAAATCACTTACAATTTCGCTGAGAAGTCACAGAACTCTAGCCGAGAGATACCTCCACTTTCAAGGCAACTTCGACGAAAATCATCGCAATAGAGGTCGGACTGCTTTGAAGATAGAAATCAATCTGCAAAATTTTTTGTGGTTTATGTGTTTATATTTTTTTGGTGATTGTTTTGCATATTATTTTAGCCGTGAAGATACAAATCAATTTAAATAAATAAAGACAGTCTAAGAAGTTCAATCACACAAATATCTGTACGTTAAATATGCTATTCAGAAAATATTTGTACTCAAAGATGGTAAATATCATATGACAAGTCATGTCATATCATGCCACTCCATTAATGTGGATGATAGGTAACTTTAACAATTTTTGCAACATAAGATAGATAAATAATTAACGTAAAACGGAATTCCAACTGTATGCCCTAACAATTTTTCTACCACTTATGGTTGTCAGGCAACTGTTCACGTCCACGTCCACTAGCGGATTCCACTTCCACACCCCGTCTGAAACTATTTTTTATATTATTTTATACCATGCAGATTCCACTTCCACTTCCGTCTAAATTTTTTATTTTTTATTTTTTATTTTTTCTACCACACGGGTTCCACTTCCTCTTCCCGTCTACTTATTGAACTATTTTTTTACCATTTATTTCTACCACGCGGATTGATAATGTCGGAGAAAGTCATGAAGGGCTGACGTCCACTTCGACTTCCCGTATTTTTCGTTTTTCATGACACGTGGATTTCTGAACTTCAGCGTAGATACAATACTAGAAGACATTGGAATATTTTGTCGTTAAAGTGCTTCTTTTAAGAAGACATTGGAATATTTGGTAGGAAAAGAGTAATGCGCGTGAGAGTGCTTCTTTCAAGAAGACAATGGAATATTTGGTAGAAAAAGAGTAATGCGCGTGAGAGTGCTTCTTTTAAGAAGACATTGGAATATTTGCTAGGTAAAAGTGCTTTTTCCAAGGTTAGGTGGATTGATAAGTGTAGGTGTAGTTGGGTATTTCTAAGAAGAGATTAGGTTTAAATTTTGAGAGAAAGCTAACCATTTGTAAAGGTATCTGTCAGAGTGCTTCTTTTAAGAAGATATTGGAATATTTGGTAGGTGCAAGTGCTTTCTCCAAGGTTAGGTGGATTGGTAAGTGTAGGTGTAGTTGGGTACTTATCAAGAAGAGACTTAGGTTCAAACTTTGAGGGGAATCTAACCATTTGTAAAGGTAGTTTTCTTCTATGAATCCTTTAAGTACGCACCAAACCGATGATGATGGTATGGACCTTAAGCAACTGGTGGTCCCCATCTCTTGTCGAGTCAACAAAAACGAGACAAATAGGTTTGTTGGAAGCAGTCCCTACGGATTGAACCTTGCATAGGTCAAATTGATGATGACGATACAAACCCTGAGCGACCGATGATCCCCATCTCACGTTGGGTCAACAAGAATGAGACATATAGGTTTGTTGGAAGCAGTCCATGTGGTTTGAACCTTGCGCTGGCCAGTTACTAAAAATAGTGGTTGAAACCAACTCTCTTATATAATTAAAAAAAGTATTTTTTAACAAGAAAATAAGTGAAAAAACTTGGAAAGTAATTATAAGATAAAAACATTTATGGTACCTTTAAAAGAGTGTAAAGATAAAAAGATAAATTTAAAGATAGAAAAATATGATATATTAGTTTAAAAAAGGAGTCATCTTAATAGGGCGGGATAATGTTTTGGTTATCTTAAAAAGTCATTTAGTATCTTGAAAAACTATTTACTTAAGGAGAAAAAAAAACAACATGGATTACTGATTTGCAAATTTTTGTTTTGCTTGTGTTTTGGAAGCATAAAACGATGGATTGGATAATCCAATAAAGTATTAATGAGGTTAGTGATATTAATATTTGAAATATTAATACCAATGTTAATAATTCATATTAACATTTGATATTAATTTAATCTATGAGATGAATTGTTAAGTATTGCTAAGTAAGTATTTTGATTAATCATAGGACATTAACTTTAATACAAGTAAAAGTTTTTCTTCATTCTTTTTATATACACATAAATACATTTAGATAAAGGAAGAAAAGTGTTGTTCTAGCCTTAGAAAAATATTAATTAGCATTAATCTTAATAATTAAGTGTTATCTTATGTTTGGGGGATTTAATAAAGTACGTGAGTAATAACAAGTTGTTATGTTTGTGGGTATATGTTAGCTAACATGTAAACATTTAAATCCAAGATAATACCAAGACAACAAGGTGATGTCGTTCCTCCACCTTACCAATAATTCTTTGGAAGCAAAATGCATGGAGCTAAAAGTAAAGGTTTCCTTTATGTATCCTTGAGAAAGGCAAAAAAATATGATATTTGGTTTTTAGAAGAAGCATAAGTATAAGGAAGTAGGAGGAAGTTTTTGGATGATTAGCTATAGAATTCTTACCATAATGTGTCGGCATTGAAGAGGTATTTGCCTCAAGAATCATCTTTCCTTTATTTTGGATATTGTTAACTGCTTGCTATTCTTCTTTATGCACCTTGCTCTCTTATTGGATGCTTGCATTATTATACGGTTTGTTGTTGTATATTTAGTTTAAGTGTAGTTGCCTTAGTGTTATCCCAAATTTTTTTAGAAAGCTTCATGTTGTTGTTAACATTTTGTATCTTTTAGGGATCAAGCAATTTTTTTATTTAGCTCGCTTCTTCTCCTTCAAATTTGATATATATCTTGGGGTAGTGTTGGTCGGTTTTGATCTTCCTAATTTTTTCCCTAGTTGTGACATCTTGTTGTTTATAGGCTTTTTGATAGGCTTCTAGTTATGTGGGTTTGCTTCTATTCATACTCGAGTTAGCATTTGGTTTTAGTGCCAATCTATAGTAGTTCATTGGTTTTAGCCTTGGGTTGTTAGCATAGGTACTACTATATATTTTGGGTAAGGTAACGCTTGGATGCCTGAGATTTTGTGAGAGTCTAGAGTGTGGTTTTGCTTTAGTGTAAGCTAGTATTGGGTTTGATGTTAGCTTACTTATGCTTTGTCTACCCTTATAGCTTGCATGAGTTTTACTCGATGTTGGATTATTTTAGTTAAGAGTGTTCTTGTGCCTTTATTGTAGATAATATTTGTTTGCTCCTATGTTGTGTTGATGAAAGAATTTTAATTTTATATTTATTGGGATTAATGAATGCTTAGATGTAAAGTTATGTTTAAATTTGAAATAAAGTAATTTTGAGAATAATGGTTATGTTGAAGAGGAAATTTATATGTGGATAAGATATTTGTTTTGAAATGGATGTTGTGGAAAACATTTTTTGTAAATATGATTTTCTGAGGCCTTGGTAGATAAAGAGAATCATTATTGAGGTAAGTATGGGATTCCCTCAAATACCATGTCATGGGTATTTTCTTTTGAGTGACCTTGCATCTCGTATGTTTTAGCTTGGTGCATGGTAGGCTTGCATAAGGAATTTATGAGTTGTCCTGATCCTTAAGTTTTTCTTAAAGTTTGTGGGAGATCTTACTTGATGAAGAGGACCATGAAGATGAGGTGGTGTAGAGACCACTTGGGTGGATGAGCTCTGATGAATTTGGGAATAATATGTGGCTATGTAAATGAACATTTTGTTACGTAGCATTTGGTTATTTTTATTCCTAAATTATAAGGTGTGGATGCCCTCATGTAAATGTATGGAGTACTGAGTTTTGAGTAAATGAAATAATGATATGGTTATGACCTCTTAAAGATGTTTTTAATTATGGAAATAAAAGACAATAATTATATGTTAGCTTTATGATCTATTTAAGTTGCATTTTTAGCTTAAACTAAATAGATGTTTTATGCTAGCATTATGTTAGAAGCTAGCATTATGTTTACTTTAATATTGTTTTTAAATTTAGCAAGATGTTTCTTTTATGCTAGCTTATATTGAAATTTGTGTTCTACTTTAACCCAAGATCTAGCATTGTGTTATAACTATGCATGTTGTTCTATTATAACACTTTAATTTCTTTAATTAAAGAGAGATGTTAAATTATTATTTCAAGGCATGATTTTTGGGAGGGGTTCTTGGATGTGGATCTAGAACTTGTGTTTTAGGACCCTTGAGTCAAATAATTAACCCAATCCTTAGAGGAGTTACTATGATGCAATAATCAGGTAGATGTGAGTCCTAGGAGTTGTAGTGATGCAATAGCTAGGTATCCATGAATATAGAAGGAGTTATAGTGATGCAATAGCCAGTTCTCATGATTGATACACCTTGAATGATGAGGATGAGGTGTTCCATAACTATAAAATTAATGGATTCATTCACAAAATAACAATGGTAGTACCTTGAAAAGTGAGGTTTAGGTGACCATGCAATTTTTTAGGTGAGTGGCAATGGCATTAGTTAGTGCATAGAGGTGTGGTAACTAAGCACCAAGGATTACAATAGAATAACCTTCATAGATGGACTTATGGAAGGGTTAGGGAATATTTGTTCCCATTTAAGTTTTATGGGTCTTAAAAGATAATCCCTATGCTATGGTCAAATTGTATATCGATGAGGGTATGGGAAAGGTGGAGGGCTCACTTTGGTGTAAAAAAAAACATCTCTCTCTTTGTTAGGAACAACCTTTGAGTAGTATTGAGGGAGATACAACCTTAGTGATTCCTCCACCTAAAAAAGACATCTCTCACTTTGGTGTCAAATTGTATATCTAACAATTGTATATCAAATTGTTAGGAATTTGAGTAGTATTGAGGGAGATACAACCTTTTGAAGTTAGCTATCTGGAACAAGTGTAGTGGCAAATTTTCAAATCACGAATTTCTTGGAAGATAAAACTTGTTAGTTTAGGTAAGTAAATTAGTTGTAATTTATTTGGAAGAAGAAATGTAGATCTAATACTTTATGTGGAATTTTAGCTTCAAATCAGTGGGGAGATATATATTTTTAAAACCCTAGTTTGCATTGGGGCATGATATATATTTTTATGAAACCCTAGTTTGCATTATCTTGGGGTTTGAACTCATGCAGTTCAAAAAAAAATTGGAGCATATTATATCGATAGTAGATAATCATAGACATATTTTAAGTCTTCATACTTTTATAATCCTTATTGGAAAATCCTACTTGCTCAGTGCATCAGTTGCCAGGTTGCACTGCCTCCATTACCAATACAAAAATTGGCTAGCTTCATGGCGGCATCACCAAATCACACCAAAGCAGTGACTATTTGAACTAGAACTATTTGCAAAGCTTGCATAGTATAAAAATTCCTCTGTCATTCATGTTGGGCCCAAATAATGTTTTCCTTAAAACAAAGTCTCATTAAAAGAATAAACATGCCCACTTGTCTTTGACTCCTTTAATGGTTGCTCCCTAATCACTCAATCGTAGCCAACAAAAATAAATTAGATTCTCCACCAAACATGTAGTACTTCGTTTGATTATTTTTAACTCTTCTGGATGACATGGGCCGTATATTTGTCAAAAAATTCCCTCCAATGGTCATGTAGATCGCCAATGGCCATCACAAGATTCACCAAATATCATCCTAAAATTGCCAAAGAGCTATATCGATGAATTCATCTTCATAAATTCTGAGTTCTCTGTTGCAGTAGCTTATCAGGGCTAACAAAGCGGCCAAACAAGAATTATTAAAAATATGCTCCGGTTATAGTAAACAAATATTTGATGATTTAACGACATCTTCCGCCATATGTGCTACTTAACAAACAATAGCCAATTACTGTGGGCATGGCAAATGGAATCCATATTTAGGGACTAGAAGTAATCTTGTTCACCTGGTAGACATTTCTCCTTGGACATCTGATTTAGAGAAAATAAAATCATGCAGTCCACTCCATCGTAGTCTTCATAGGAAAAATTCACACAGGCAATAAAAAAATTCTATACAGCCACATTCTCCTTCGTGGATCTTGTGGCATTGCAGAACACCACCATGAAATTGTGGCTGTGTGACATCCTTGTAAAATAACCATACTTAAACACATGCATGAAAAAATCCTCAATATGAGAACCATCAACAAACTATCATGGGATCTTGTAGAGCCAAATCATCTTCTAAAAGCTATCACCAACGAAAAAGTTCACCACAGGTTCAAATCCTGCCATGTATTTCATGGATCTGGGAACTACTTTCAAAATTATTTGGAAATCATCACGATGAGGGTAGCAATTTCATGGAAAAAATTCTTAACAGGCTTTAATAATTCCACATCTTCAAATAAAATCAATCCACTACCAGTCGCTCACAACCTCCAATATCTTATGCAACAACGAACAAGCTTGACATGCTTCTCAAATAAACAAATGTTGTTACAATCCTTTTACTCTACCTTCTCAAAAAACATTATCAAATAGCTTTGTTCTCTGTATAGATAGAGATTTTCTTGAATGCTGATAAATATATTTTCCACTTCTCTTAAATCACATCATATCTATGGGTTAATAGTTCATGACATTGAAGAAATTGCAGCATCACACTACAAAACTGCTTGTGCTACAACCAAGCCAGTCCAATGAAAAATACACACTAAAATACTACCTCCTCGTAACTGGTGGTGCTAGGCATGGGAGACCAACACACATAATCATGACCATTCTTTCACTCTGGATGCGACTTTTAACATGTGACATTTTACTACCTACATGTCACCTCCATCTTCAGCATGCAATTATTGCGATGACTGAAGCCTTCACAAGGTGCATCGTTGGATCTTTAAGAAATTAGAGAAAACATCCTCCATTAGCCTGCAACTGGTGCTCAAACACAATCTTGGCTGAAAAATAGCAATCATGTGTGCCAAATTTCAGCTTGAGGTAGAGTTGAGGGTATTTTACATGTCCTCACTTCCACTAGATTCTAAAGTGCAATCCGTCAACAGGAATGTGCCTTCTTACAAAGTCAACTGGATCTGCAACTAGAAATAAAAAATAAAAAAATGATATCCCATTTTTCATTTCTCCATGGAGAAATTACTTCTACGGTCAGATACCAAAAAAAATTAACCTTCCAAAAAAATATCACTCCAAAAAAAAAAACTTGGGCAACCATTAATTTTTCAAACTTTTGGTTTCTGATCCATCCAACAAGAGATGGAGAGCATACTCCCTCAGTATCAAAAAAATGGGGGGGAATGATATTCATGGTGGATTTAGTCATTGAACTATGAGAGGAAACATCCTCTAAGGATGACCTGCAGAGGCAACAAACCCATAAGTGGCTGACCCTGAGGCACCCATGATGACCCTGAGGCACATAAATGGCTGAACCAGTGGCAACAAACCCATGGAAGTGGCTAACCCTATGGCAACAGACCAAGATGTATATACTGCTATGGGAAAAAATGAGGCAGGGATTTCCATGAGGAAAATCCCCCCTCAAGCTCATAGGGTAGGTAAATCCTGGAGCTCTGATACCAAATGTTAGAAAGTAAAAAATATGAGATAATATTATACATGAGAATGTTACAATATATAGGCAAAGCCTATATGACAAGTGTCAATGAAACTGACAAGTGTCAAAAAGTAGGTATAGTGCACATTAACAATATTCTAACATTGATAAACCTCTTTCTTAAACCCTTAATTTTCTTGTTGAAGTTGGTCCCTCTTAGCCTTAACCTTTGCTATTTCTACCTCTAGCCTTATATTTTTAAGTTGTACTAATTCATCTTTGATTAATAGTGGGTCATACTTCATTGTCATGCCTAATATGAGTTGGTTTACAAATTGGGCCATTTGGTATAAAGCCAGTTTGTCTAGGCCAAGCTAAGACACTTTAGTTGTTAAATCAACAAGGGCTAATGCTATATTTGAGTGATCAATTTCGATGGCCTCATCAAAGTATAGTTTATCCCCTTTCTTTGGTATTTATGAGTAGAATAGTCCTAAGGCCTTGGATGGCTTCCTATTGATTCATTTGTACTCTTTATTCCACATTTTATCTTCAACAAGGAGGATATTTAATGTCTTTTTAACCTTAGACTCCCTAAAATGGTATTCATAGATTAGCCTAGGCCCTTACATAATCAACTCCTTGAGTAGGGATAATGGACATCATTTCCTATAGGACAAGTTACCTTACATAGTATGGAGGGCAAGTGGATGTGGTAGATATGATAAGAGGTGCAAACTAAGTAGTGATAGTTTAAATGGAATAGAACTAGAGGAAGAGGGTTATGACATTAATCTAACTAGGGTGGACAGAAGGGGTGTTAATATTTGTGAGATTATTGGTTGTAATGCAAGGTTTTGAGTGAGTGGATATGGAAAATAAATGATAGGGATTATCCCTACTATTATGGTGACTATATGAGGTAGAGCACCTCTTGGTTACCCATAGGGTGAGCCATACCTTGGAGAAACATGGGATGCATTGGTTGATGATAGAATAATTATAGTAGAATAATGGGAAAGAGAAGAAGTGGGAATAGAAGAAGCATAATGAGAAAGAAAAGAGAGGGAGACAAATGCAAAATAAAAATAAGAAATAAAGGAAGAATGTGAAATGGTATATGGTGAAATACTATAAGGGGGAGTGAACTCAATCACTCTTTTTATTAAGGATGATGACTATTTGTCACATCATTATTTGTATTTCTTTCTTCATCTGATCCAACTCCATTAGGATGTTGAAATTAGATGGGACGCTAGGTTTCATGAGATAAGGTCTTTTGAAACTTTGTTAATAGGTGTTGTATTACCTATAGTAAAAGTCCCTTTTGGGATTGGAGCTACATGATATCCACATAAATGGATCATTAGTAGCCTTTAACATACTTCTTATGACTCCCATCCTTATGTAAAAATCATATTCTGTGCATTGTGGTAGGCAAAAAATCCTTATTGTTTTTTTTAATTTGTGGAAAACATCCCAAAAGGGATGCCACTTTCAGGTAATACCCAAGGATGCAGGGGTATTCATTTTGCCAAAAATGCCCAGGACTCAGACCTGGCCTACCACCTTTGACATACTCAAGGAGCAAACAAACACACAAAACCAATTTAAAAATAAGTAAATAACAAAAAAAATAATAAAATAAAATAAAATACATGCTCCTTGAGTGTGTCAAAAACAAAATCACAACCAAACACACACAATAAGATAAAATAAACCACAACACAAATCGCATAGAAAAACACAAGAACCACATAAAAAAACACAAACAAGACAAAAACAACAGAACACTACAAAGACATAACCCAAAAAAAACATGAAAAATAAACACAACCAAAACCTAAAAAATTAAAAAATAAAATAAAAATAAAAATAAAAAACAACCAACAACAGACAATAAAAAAACAAAAAACATAGAAAACACTCACACATAAAAACACGAAATAACACAAACAAAGAGAAACCCAAGAACAAAAACGAAAAAAACACAAGAACAATAACAAAAAAAAAAAAAAAAAAAAAAAAAAAAACATAACAACAAAGACACAAGAACAAAAAAAAACAACACAAAGAACACAAAAACAAAACAAAATAAAAAAACCCACCCACCTTAAAAAACTCAAAAAATAAAATAAAAAGAAATAAGAAATAAAAAATGAACAAAACAATGACATATCTAGACCAAAAGAATATTAAGGCAATAATCAACAGATGAAACAAAATAAAGAATAGAATGAGCTAGGGAACTAAAAAAACTAAATGAACCAAAGAGAAGCAAAAAAAAAAACAAGAAGAAACTAGGTACCTTCAGAACTGGAGCCATCCAAAGAAATGATAGAAAGAAGAGCTTCCCTAATTTGAGAAGCCCACCATATAGGAGGGTGGCCATAACAAGTAAGATCACCTTTGTACAAAGCCCAATTAGCTAAAGCATCAACACTTTTGTTTTGATCTCTAACCACATGATTGTAATCAACTTTCAAAAATCCCATCTGGATTAACTTTCAAAGCCACCTGCTTGAGCCCAAGGGCATCAAGCCACTCCCAGTCAGCCATAGTTAGCGCCCCCCGTGCTTCAGTGAAAGTAGTGGGTATACGATATCGGCTCTTCACAACCTGCAAAAGAAAACAACACAAAAAATATTAAAATCATGAAAAATTGTACAACAATAACATGAATATACATCACTGCCTACCAATGTACAACAAAAAAAAAAACAAAAATTCAAAAAAATTTAATTTGTTAGTCCTAGGGTTTTTAAACTCTAACTGATTAATTAATAACAAAAACAATTACAAAACAAAAAGAAAAGATCAATTGTCAGTCCTAGGGTTTCTAATCCTAACTGATAAATTCAAAAAGCAAAACAAAAATTCAAAAAATTTAATTTGTCAGACCTAGGGTTTTTAAAATCTAACTGATTAATTAATAACAAAAACAATTACAAAACAAAAAGAAAAGATCAATTGTCAGTCCTAGGGTTTCTAATCCTAACTAATAAATTCAAAAAAAATTAATTTTTCAGCCCTAGGGTTTTTAAACTCTAATTGATTAATTAACAAAATATATATAATTTTTTTTTTTACCTAGGTTTTAACTAGGTCTTTCGTTCAGTTTTAAGCTAAGTCTTGATTGTGTTCACCTCAGTTTTAGGGTTTCCATTTTAATTTTGGGAAAACATCACAAAGAAAATTAAACAAACCACTTGCAGTTTCAAAACGTATAACAAAAGCAATAACACTAAGGAGCACTTACTGGTCTCGCTTCGGCTCCGACGCTCAATCTGTTTTGTGCACTCATGATTTCAGGAGAAATTCGATAGCTTTTCGCTTCGCAAAATTAACCTCATCCTCCCCAATGCTCCAAATCACAAGAAAATTCGAATGCAAATGAGCCCAAACCCTAGTTTTGGCCTTTAAATAGGCATTTTGAGCTTATATTCGTTCCTCCCTACGATGAGCGCTCTGGTTAGCACTCGTCCCACCCTAGGATGAATACTATTCTGGTATTTTTCCCACCCTAGGACGAATTCAGGCCAAAAATTTCAAAAAACAACAAAAATTGAACAAAAATGCACCAAAACAGCTAATAAACTTGCTCGATGAAAGTGCTGTTGCACTTGACATCATGGGCATGCAAAAAAGACGTTGGCATTACAAATTGTCACTATCCTACTCCCTAAGAAGGCTACCATAGCCGGACCACTCCACGGGAGGACGAATTTCTACCAATTTCAGATCCAAAAAGCATTGCAAAAAGGGTTACCACCCACCAAAAATAGGTCTAAATGTCGAAAAACTACACACGTAACGCTAAAACATCTAACGGCACCCTCACACAAGTCATATTTGGTCAAGCGACTCGTCACTTTTCTCATGAAGGTCATTCCCTCATCGATTCGTCGCTTGAGGGGGTAGTCACACTTAGTCACCCAACAACAAACACACACCCAATTAAGGAAAACAGCATGCATTCAAAGAATCATTGACAAAGACAATTACGCTCCTACTTGGGGCAGTAAACAAGCAATAATCACAACCTGATCAAATCACTTGGTATTTTGTGAATCATGAACTCAAGGTTCTCACAGATAAAAGGTTGCGCCCTTTGCCTATTCATGACCGATCAATGTCCAAGATAAAGTAACACCTCACCAAAAAAAGTTAAACACTTGAGTTGAGTTCCTTTGCTCGTCAGAAGAAAGGATTCAAGAATGCATGCCATTTCCATACTTGGGGCATCAAAAGTTGGTTAGGTTACTAAGAAACCCTAATCATTAGTGCTTTGGTTATCTATTTTTTCTCGACGCTGCGCCATGCACAGCGCATCCCAAAAAGGGGCATCTATAGACACCAAAACAACACCAATATGATTATGTGACTACAAACATTGATCGCTTTGACACACACAGCCCCAAGGGCAGCCCCCAAAGGTTAAACAATGGTCCTAACCACTCTCATAATAGTTTTGAAAGGTCAGATATCAATTTGGCACCTTCAAGCACTTTGCTCAATATCCGTTCCACCCTGAAACGAATTCAAACTGGGATTCGCCTCACCCAGGGACGAATTCTAGATTCGCTCCAGGGTGGGGCGAATTACAGGTTTGACGGGCAAAAAGTCAAATCTTGACAAATGGCAGCTCAGATCCACCACTCAACGCTTCCTTCATCGCATGGGAGTATGAGTGAGTGTTTTCGAGCATTAGAGGAATTTGCAAGGTCAGTCATGAAGTCCCAATTCAGGGAGGAATCTCCTTCCCCCTGGGAAGGCATGATTGCAAAGTGGTGCCTCTGCATGCCCATTTCAAGAGACCTCCAGGTCTATAAATTGGTGATTTTCCTCACCCCAAAATATAGAGAGAAGGAGCATTTTAGAGCAACGAAGTGTTGTCGTTTTATTTACACACCTCACACCTTTTGGATTTGCGCCTTTCACATCCTTGATCTCCTTTAGAAGGGAGGTCATTGGGTTACTATTGGGAGGACGAATCTCGAGCCCAAAACCTGACATTTGGCAACAATATCCCACCAAATTTGCTGACAATACCACACAAGAGGTTTTGGACCCATACCAAGTGGATTGGTGTCGAAATGAGGCCTCAAACAGCGGGCGGCATACCCCATGGGTGCCCCCTCCCACACTGCCACAATCCTAATCGCCCCCTTTCGAAGTGATGGGAATTTCATGGTATATTTGCTTTCTTTCTTTTTTGCATTCAATTCTATGATGCTTAGATAGGTTGTCATTTGAATTTTGTCTCGTTTTGAACAATTTGGATCATATTTCTAGCTTTTCTCGCTTCTACTAACCTATAGGTAGCATCATCAAATTCCCATTTATGGAGGCTAAATTGGGAAAATCTGGCCATGTGAGTCTTCCCAAAATTCCCCCAATCAGCTAACCCCAAGTTTGCAGGTCTTTTGGAGCTTCCTAGGTAGGACATTTGGACAGTACCTTTTCGACATTTTGTTGTAGGTGAATTCGTCCCGCCCTAGAGGATGCGCATTGTAACTGAGTTTGAAACATATCAATAAAAAGGGCTGTCCTATTTATCCACATTTGTTACATTTTGATTCGATCATGCTTTTCCCTCTTTTCATGCACTTTCAAGTTTTTAGGATTTAGCGCTAAGTCCGGTTCCGTTTGCATCACATATTCATTTTCCTTTTTGCTTTCGTATCCTTGTGCTTTCAATTAGACCTTGGAGAAACATGAAATGAATTGGTGGATGATGGAAGAAGCACAATAGAATAATGGCAAAATAAGAAGTGGGAATAGGATAAGGAGTGAGAAGATAGATGGAGACAAATGCAAAAGAAAGATAAGTGATATGAAAGTGATATATATATGGAATCTATGAATACAATGTGAAGTGATATGAAAGTGGAATATATATAAATTATGAATGCAACTATTTTATACGAATGGATGCACATTATTATATTTCTTTTATTTTATTTTCTTTCTTGCCATGTATATATATACATATTTTGCATTTGGTGTAGACAGATCTCAAGTGAAATATGTTTAATGTTTTAGTCTCTTCTATTCCCTCAAGATTGACAAGTTTATATGTTCTACATCCCAATGTCTATTTAACAATAAATATACCAAGTCAATTAGCCATAAATGTATCATGAAGGTGTGGCAAGGTATTGTTATTTTGTTGTTTCTATTTAAGGATGAAAACTTATACTTGGAATTCATGTGGATGAACTTTTACATTATAATCATGCTTGATACGATCATGGTATACTTATAAATTATCCATTGATCTGCCTTTCATCAAGGATCATAAGTTGATCGAGGTGTGATTGTTGGGTAGTATTATCATCCATTAACTCTTGTAAAGAAATGTGTAGTGAGAGAATCTCAAGTTCAATAGGCATGATCACCTCATCCCCATAGACAAGAGAGAAAGGAGTTATCCTTGTAAGTGTATGATGCTAGAAATAACTTATATTACATTATTTGGGTCATGTAAATGTACCTTCCTTGGTACATACTTAGGATATTAGATTACTTTAGGGGGAATTTATCTAGTTACTTCATGCAATGTAATAAATGCATAAGTATCAATGTGCAAGGTGTTCCTTAATATCTTTTAATTTTACACCAGCACCTTCTCCTATTTGAGATTTTGCTCCATAAAAGGACATACTCAACATATCCTAGGTAAGAACTCTATCAGATTTTGCATCTACTAGCTCTCTAGTTTCAGGATTCATATCTTTTGCATCAGGGACTTCTACTAGGAAAGGATTACACTATACTGAGTATACTCCTATTTACTTCTCTTCTATAGAATTGACTAAATTAACGATTGTATCATCTAGTCTTACCAATTCCATTGAATATTTGTTAAATGGATCTCTCCTTAATGTCATGTTTTCTTACGTATTGTGGCATAAAACTAATCCAATTGTATGGAACTAACCAAATATTCTACCTAATGCCTACTCAAAAGTAATGAGAAGAAATTATCTACATAAACTACTACAACATCCATCACTATACCCTTATTTGGATATTAACATAAAAAGACCAACATACTAGTAATAACCCATACACAAGGTATCTATCTATTGTTCATCACTAACATAGGTAGATATTTCCTAGTATAAATCAGTCCTAGTTGATATGCTATCTGTTTGGGCATGATTTTATGGGATGCAACACTATCTAGCATGGAGTTGTAAAGTAAATATTTGTATCCTTGATCTGAGTTATATCTAAGGGACACATAAAATGGTTTGACCAATGAGAGTGATCTAGTTTCATGATTGGAAGGCTTGATTATGTTGCAAGACTATGTTTCTTTTTATTCAATCAATCCAAAAGCTTTACACACATATTATCTATATTTTTGAATATTAATAAACTCACCAAAGGTAATGTTAACCTTCTATTTACTTAGTTTATAACTAGCATCAAACTCCATATTCTTTACATATAGTGTTTTGCTACTTTCCTCATGTGGTAATGGTTCGTTTATTTCTACATTTTCATAATTAGTTTTGTTTTGATTTTTTTTTGCTATTTTCTTTTTGTACGTCATTATTTACAGTAGGTTATCCCCTAGTCTCCTTGTTTGAGATTTTATAAATCTTAATAGAAATATTCACATTTCTTAGGTTTAAGGAATTTGCTTCTAGTTCTTCCACCTCTTAGGTTGTTGGGATCACTTTCCCTTGTTTCATTTTATCATACCTAGTTTCTTGCCCTATTTGTAGGATTTTAGTTTTTTTTTGCAACTAGAATTTTAGGATGGTGATTTGAAGTACATAAATATTTTTTTATTAAAACAACCTTTCTCTATATTCATATTTGAGTGTATAGCATGCATTTATTCAAATGTCATATTTTTTTTCTTTATTTAAGTTAATAGGATGATGTATACCTAGATATATACCATAATAATTTGGGTTATGAGGAGCATCACAGAAAGAATAGAAATAGGGGAAGTTTTCTGCTAGGTTGACAGTGGGTATAGGATTTGGAACTAAGTCCAGGTCCTTCTCTAGCTCTCTCTTATTCCACCCATTCCCATTATTTCTATTTCATTCATAAGAATTATTATTAGCCCAATTTCTATTAAAATTTCTCTTGAATGGTGGCATATTATTGCCTTTTTGTCTATCAATTTGAGGGTGATAAGATTCACCATTAATCTCTTTATTTCTCCCTATCCTAGCTAATCTATTGTTCATGATGTTAAATATTTTTGTCATTTAATTAGCTAGCTTCTCCATGGGTTCATGTTCAATTCTATTCTATAGGTTGAATCCTACTTTCTTAGGTTTTCTATTAGGTTTACTGTCCTACAGAGAGGATGGTTTCATTTTCCCACTGTCTAACATATTCTTTTGAATATATATGGCCTTTTATATGCACTAATCTATGGTAGTAACGTGTTCTTGTCTTAAATCATAGTTAAATTCTCCTAGGAAGGCATTTTAAAAAAAATAGATTGACTATATATTGTTTGGCCTTAGATTAGTGGAAATTTTATTCCTAGATTTAGAAAATATTCTATTAAAATCACTTAATAATTTGTTTTCTTTCTTTTTCATTGTTGCCAGGTCTGTTAGCAGTGATTGTTCATTTTTCCTTTCACCAATTTTTTTAGAAAGACAGTTTCCATATTAGCAAAATTGATAATGTCATTATCTAGAAGAGTATTAAAACACTCTCTAGCATATTTTACTAAGGTTTTAAGGAATAGTCTTAAAACCACATATTAATGTTCTACTTATAGACTGTCCAAAGCATACAAGAAGCTTTTAATGTGATCCTCTCCAATAACTGCATTGTTTCCTTGAAATTTGGGTAAATACTTATGAGCTTTACTAGGGAGGTCATGTAGCGATGTTGGTAATTGAAAGGTTTTTTATCTATTGGTCCTCCATAATTGAACATTAGGTTGTGGATTGTTCATTTAACTACTATAGGTACTCAGATTGGATTGACAAGAATCATAATGGTGGTGTAGTATTTATTCCACAGGGAATAATATGAGGTGTTCCAAATATATTCTCTATTGTAACAATATCTATATCAGGATATTTTGGAGATGAACTTGAAGAAATAGTTCTAAAAAATACCTCTAGATCTAAAAATTCTAGATAGAGATTCTGAACTGTTCTTCTCATTCACATCAATATATTCTATTTTTTCTTAATTTTTTTATTTTTCTAGATTTGATTAGTTAGAGTCTCTAGCATAATGTGTTTAGAAGGAACAAACGGTTGATCAATATTTATCTACTCATATCACTCCCAATCACTCAAGGTATAATATTTTTTAAGAATTAAGAATCAATAAAATCAAGAAAATGATATAGCCACTTGTTTCTTGAAAAATAAAATTAGAAACTACAAGAATACACAAGAAACAAATTCAAAAATAATTTGAAAAATAAAAACTGGATATTCTGATTCCCTCTAGGTTGAATGTTTCCAATAAGGATTTATTGTTAGGTGTTAAACTATAATGAAAATTACAAGTTTATTCCTTGGAAACGGTGCCAATAAACTATTGGAGATTTTTCTTGCATTCTTGGGATAAGTGGTCACGCTACAAAAAAACCTACTACTAACAAGCAATTACAGGTTCTAGTTGACCTACCTTTTTAACCTAGGAATAGAATTCTTCAATATTTTCTAAACAGACCATGTATGGTAAGGATACCCTTGAGGTGAACTTAAAGTTTTTAACATTTTATGTTCATGCTCTTCTAGATTTATGGTGATGAATTAAAGTTTTATAAATTTTACCAAGCTAAAACAATAATAGTTCAATTATGCATTATGTATGATCCGTGCCTTAATCCTTTGGGCTATTTTAGCAAGATTTAATAACAAATAAATAAAAATAGAAAGAAAGTAGAAAGAGAGAATTGGTGCAATTACATTCATTCAAATATTGTAATAAACATAACAGTTTACCAACAAAATAAATGTTCATTACGCGTTCAAATAATATAACTCATAATGAAGCTACACACAAAACAAATAACAAATATGTAATAGGAAAGAATTCTAGAATTGTATTAATATTTGAAATTTATTACATGAAGTGTTGGCTTGACTCCATCATTGAACTCTTTGAAATATTAATAAAACAAAAATCCTCATTCGAATATCATAACAAGGACTTTTCACTCTCCTGTTCGAATATCGTAATAGTCGAGTCCCTAGACATCTAGCTCAATAATTTGGAAATAATTTCAACTTCTTGGGAGCTTTCCTATCAAAAACCTACACAACAATGGGAATAATAAGGTATGGAAAATAAGGAAGATACAAAAAGAAATACAACAACAAAGAATGGGTACTCGAGTATACCTCTTAGCAAAAATAAGCTATATCAAAAGCTCAATCCTCTTTTTTGTTGTAGACATTCTTCTTATAGCTATGGTGGATCTGTAACTATCAAAGTTGTCTTCATCTAAACTATCCACTTGGTGTCATCTCTTGCCTTGTCATTGATCAGGTTCTATACAACTTGTTATTGACTATCTCAAAAAAATTATTCTTAACAGGCTATAATTTTACCTAGTTGTCATCCACCTTTCCCTTTCCTTTGTCACCTATTGTGGGCCCCAAGATGCTCGTTCACTCCATTATCTTTTGAATTTTCTTGATTGCTTCTTTTTATTCTTGACTAGCAACAACCAAGTCAACCATATTGCTTTGGTTTTGTTTATTATTGTTTAGGTAATTAATGTTTATTTTTGACCACTCAATATAACTCTTAGGTCAAATAATCTTGATTATCACCACATGGGCTTTTGTTTGGTTGAATGGTTTCAGCGCTGATAAGTCAATCAACCTTAATTGAATGGTTTAATGGCCCTTCGATCGAGTGATTCATTGGTTATTGATGAGCTTTTATTTAATGGTATTTTGATACCATGTGTTTAGTAATTTTCTTCCTCCTTTCGACCAAACATCTTTTTATTCATTTTTTACTTTTGTACTTTCAATTTTGATCGATCTCTTGAAATTGGCTTTGACCGAATCATTTTTTTGTGTTGAGATGTTTAGTTGATTTGTTACTTGCTTCGATCGATATGATTTGGACTATCAATATGTTATTCAACTAATTGCTTTTATTTCATTGTTGATTAGATTAGTTGATTTGGTCGACCGACCAATCTTTTCTTACTATCGACCAAAATCTGTTTGGTCAACTGATACTTTCTCAAAATCAACCAAAGACATTTTTATTGGTTCTTGGAAATTTTGATCTCGATGATCACTTTATGTTCATCGGTCAATGGATTATGTCTTCGTTTCTTTTGTTCTATCGATCAATTGATAGTTCATGATATTTTGGAATAGGGGGCGGCGAACCCCTTAAGTTTTATAAGAATTTTTTATGCTTCTTAAGGGTGCAAATATGGTTATGATATTTTTAACTTAGGCCTAAGGATTTCCAGATATATTTAAAAATTTGAAGTATTTATTAAATTTGGACGAGTTCTAATCCGTGATATCATTTCAAGATAATTAATTGCTTACAATTTGACTTATTAGCATACAACACATGGACTTTTTAATGACCTTCAAAATTTTGAATTATGGGTACATTCATATTGTATCAATTTTGGTTATGACATAAAAATATGCTTGTTTTTTCTTGCAAGTTTCCTTTGTACTTTTTAACATAAGGATGTTGCATGCTATGTACTAAAATATAGTAGATTGGTTATCATAAGAGAATCAATCATTCATGAGAAGCAATTAAATAGAAAATTGGAAAAAATAGTTGTATATATTTTTTTAATAAGTTATATATTAGGGGTCATTCTCATCAAAATACCAAAATATTACATTTCTTGTTAGGTCAATTAAACCATATCTAGCTTGTGCTTTTTAAGAATATATTACCATTTCTTTTTTCTCTCAAATATATTCTTCATCTTCCTCAAAGTGCTATGTTTCTCAAATTAGATCCTTGACATCTTAAGAGATAAATTCTGCTACATACCAAACCTAGCAGTCGGCTAGGTTCTCCAAGTGAATAAAAAACTTCATATATATTAGCATAGTTTTCATCAATTGATTTTATATCATCTTTTGCTTTTTTATCTTCTGCATATTTGCACTTTGCCTTTACAGCGGGATCTGCCCTCCTAGCGAAAATAGAAATTTATTTACTATTCGCTTCCTCGCATTTTCGTATCCGATTCGATTATTGCGCTGTCGTATGATTTCAATAAAAACATTAATTTATTTCTGTAACTAGAAGGCATTGCCTTCCAAGTGGTATCAGAGACACCGGTCCTGGATACATAACGCATAAATTCTTTCACCCATCGCACTCCACAACAATAGCAGGTTACAGTCCGTGGAGATTACCAGCGTCTATAGCAAACTTTTTGACGGAGTTTACAGGTGGTTCGTGTCAATTTCCCAGCCATCGTTCGTTAAATCCTTGTCCCATAATTATAGCATCGACACCCAGGGTCTCCATTCCTTCCTTCGCATCCAAAATCTGATTGCCAGCTGTAAAATCATGCATAGTCCATCAACACCATTCGCAAGCTTCATCGTCCAATAAAAATTCATGAAATATTCAATTAATTGGGCAAGAGTAAGGTAGATTGTTTAATTTATTTGCTGAAATCAGATAGTTTTTATCCGCTGCATTGGGATTAATTTCTTTATCCCACATCGGGCATACACTGTTCAAACAAGGGTTTAAATCGAATACGTCACACCTTCTACGGTGTGACTTCGGTCACACTTTCGGAGCCTCCGTAGTTGTTCGCGTCATGTCTTTTGTTTCATTGTGTCTCATCCCTGCTGTCTGCATCGTGTGTTATTTAGTATTCCTCTCTGTCCACGTGTCTTTCGTTTCATCGTGTCTCACGTGTCGTTGGTCTTCCATCCTACCGTCCTACTCGTGTCTTGTCGTCGATTACGGGTTAGTCCAGTCAGCTAGTCTCATGTCACATCATGTCTTGTCCTGAGTCTATTGGCTTGTGTCCTGTCTAAGTTGTCCGCGTTCACTGGTAGTCTTTCCACGTCGTTGGTAATGTCGTGTCTTTCGAGTCGGTCTTGCTGGTCCGTGTAGGTCGTATCTAGTCTTCGTCTATCATCATTTCAGGTCACAATTCAAAAGTTGTTAAAAAGTTGTCATAAACTGTCAAAAGTTGCTGTCAAAGTTGCTGTCAAGGAGGAGCCCAAAGTCCACATTAAATTCCGTGCCGCAGTTGGAGTGGCAGTTAAGGCAGAAAAAACAACAAATTTTTGCCAAAAGATAACCCAATTTTGCAAAAATTGAAGCTCAAGGATTACTAAGCAAGAAATTTTGAGCAGTGCATGAGTAGAAGTTGGATCAAAGGTCCTGACGGTCGATTATCAAGCTCGAAAACGACCAATAACAACGCAAGAAGACCTAATCGAAGCCCAAGTACAAAAAATTCTCCTTCTCCTTTCAAAATTGGCAGTTATAATCCACATCATCCATTGGTAGACCCTATGGCTACTAACCCTCCCCCAACTCACGAAAACATCACACAAGGAAACTCAAGTAACTCAGCCGTTTCCAACGATGACTCTCTATGACTCTTACTAGAGGGTATGAACGAAATTAGTCTCAACCTAAAATCCCTAGTGCGAGCACAAAACTAGCTTAATACCAATACTAATCCCCAATATCACTCCCATGCCCAAAGGAATGAAGACAATGTCGATCAAAATGACGATTGGGAACATCAAATAGGCACTGCAGATAATTCTAGGGATTGCTATCATAGACAGCGGTATAACCAAGATCAAGAAAGGGATATGGGTTATCACCCACCAAGAGGCCCTAATAATTTTCCACGCATTGATATGCCCACTTTTGAGGGTCATGATCCTCATGGTTGGATAGCCAAAATGGAAGGCATTCTCGACTTATATCAAATTAAGGAAATTGATAAAGTCCCTTTCGTTGCATCAAAATTAGGCACTAAGGCCTACCAATGGTTCGTATGGCTTAAACGAGAGAAAGGAGCTACTATTAACTGGAGAAAATTCACTACCTCTTTTTTAGAAATATTTGATGAAGAAGCTACATCATCATACACAGTAAGACTGTTATCTCTTATACAAGAAGGATCGGTTAGCGAATTCATTTTGGAGTTTACCAGTTTACTACCATACACTTTAGACCTTAGTCCCGACACAGTGGTAGGAGCTTTTCGCAATGGATTGAAAGAAAATATTCGAGTGGAGGTAGACATGCACAATCCAACCTTGTTGAACGATTGTATAAGAATAGCCAAGCTGGCCGAGAAGAGACATCAGTTGTCTGCACGATGTGAAACTTATAGTCATCCTTCGTATCGCAACAATTCCTTTCATAGATATGATCAACCATCAAGATACTTTTGCTATAAATGTCGCACTCATCACCCCAAGGAACAAGCATGTGCCCCAAAAAAAAAAATTCATATTGAAGGTGATCAATATGAAGGAGAAGAGGAAGAACCTTACCAACCAGAAGAACCTATGCCAGAAGAACTACCAAGTACTCTAGAAGAAAAAGAAGAGGATACAATGGCGATCTCCATGCATGCCCTCATGGGTTTAACCGCCCACCATACCATCAAGGTACAAGGATTTATCCACCAGAAAAAGGTGAATGTGCTAATTGATTTTGGCAGTACCCACAATTTTATCGACATCAAAACAGCAAAAGCTTTGAATTTATTCATTAATTCTTCCAACAAAGACAAATTCCAGGTTCTAGTGGCCAACGGGATGAACGCACAATGTGTTGGTCGCACATCCCAAGTTTCCATAAAAATGGGAACTTATACCTGGTTTGGATCCCTTTTCGTCATGAATTTGGGAAACTCTGATGTCATTTTGGGAGTTGAATGGTTGGAAACATTAGACACGGTTAGCTTCAACTTCAAAAAATTATTTGTGGAATGGAAGGAAAATGGACGAGTCATTCGCTTACAAGGCATTACTACTCCTCCATCACAAATGGTGAGCTCTCATAGCATGGAGAAGATGTTAAAAAAGGGTGGATATGGGTTTATAGCTCAAATTAATTGTTTGGAAAAACAATCTCAAGCAACTTCGGATATTACTGCTCCCGAGTTACAAGACATCATAACACATTACAAAGAGGTTTTCCAAGAGCCTAAAGGATTACCACCTAAACGATCTCATGACCATGCCATCCATTTGATTCCAGGGAGTGTCCCACCTAACAATCGTCCTTACCGCTATCCTCAACCACAAAAGACAGAAATTGAACAGATCGTTTAGGAATTGTTGGATCATGGAGTCATTCATCACAACACTAGCCCTTATTCCTCACCTGTAGTTCTGGCTAGACGAAAAGATAACTCTTGGTGTATGTGTCCTGACTTTCGTTCTCTCAATAAACTCACTATCAAGGACAAATTTCCTATTCCTGTCATAGATGACCTACTAGATGAGTTGCATGGTGCAAATTTTTTTACAAAATTAGACCTTCACTCTGGATTTCACCAAATTCGTGTCAGAGAAGAAGATATTCCTAAAACTACTTTTCGTACTCATGAAGGTCATTACGAATTTTTAGTCATGCCTTTTGGTCTCACCAATGCACCATCCACATTCCAAAGTCTCATGAACCAAGTGTTTTGTCCACTCCTCCGTAAGTTTGTGTTAGTTTTTTTTTATTATATTCTCATATACAGCAAAACGTGGACGGACCATTTACATCATGTGGATAAAGCCCTTCACATTTTACACAGAGAAAAGCTATTTGTCAAACGTTCCAAATTTTCATTTGGTTTCCAAGAAGTTGAGTATCTTGGTCATATAGTTTCACACGAGGGTGTCAAAGTCGATCCCAATAAGATTAAGGCAATTCAAGAGTGGCCCTTACCTAAAACCATCAAGAAACTTCATGGTTTTTTTGGTCTCACGGGCTACTATCGCAAGTTTGTATGAAATTATGGCAAGATTGCAGCACCTCTCACATCACTCACCAAGAAGGATGCTTTTCGTTGGTCGGAAGAGGCCACTCAAGCCTTCGAAGCTCTTAAAAAAGCCATGTGTACCACTCCAGTATTAGCAACTCCCAATTTTCACAAACCATTTATTATCGAGTGTGATGCATCAGGAACAGGAATTGGGGCTATATTAATGCAAGAAGGTCATCCGTTGGCATTTGAAAGTAAACAACTCTCCAAGAAAAATTTGGGAAGATCAACATACGAAAAAGAAATGTTGGCTATTCTTCACGCGATAGAAAAATGGAGACACTACCTAATCAATAGCCGCTTCATTATAAAAATAGATCATAGTAGTCTCAAACATTTTCTTGAGCAAAGGTTTTCATATCCGAAACAAAATAAGTGGTTAACAAAACTATTGGGCTATGATTTTGTTATCGAATACAAGAAAGGGAAGGAAAATATAGCCGCTAATGCGCTGTCCCAATGGGTGAATCAACTACAAGATGAATGGTTGTCCAATAGCAAAACTGCTCAGATACTTCAAGAATTATCTATAGGGTCCTCTAAACACCCTTTGTTCTCCTATGAAGATAAAATCCTCTAGAAGAAGAACCGCATTTACATTCCACACAATTTAGAACTCAAATCGAAGATCCTAGACGAATCGCACGCTTCTCCATCAGCAGGACATTCAGGATTTCTGAAAACATATTTAAGGGTCAAAAAATCATTTTGTTGGAAAGGATTAAAAGCCGAAGTCAAACAATGGGTAGCAGAATGTGAAGTTTTCTAGTGCAATAAAGGAGAAACAGTCAAATCACCAGGGTTGTTACAACCATTACCCATCCCTGAACGACAGTGGGAACATATATCCATGGATTTTATTGAAGGTCTTCCAAATTCAGAAGGTAGGACAGTAATCTTCGTAGTCGTAGACCGGTTATCCAAATACGCTCACTTCCAGGCCTTACAACATCCATTTTTCGCAAGCAAGGTGGCAAAGGTATTTATGGATTCAATTTTCAAATTACATGGAATGCCAAAGAATATTGTAAGTGATAGAGATCCCATCTTCACTAGTAACTTCTGGCGAGAATTATTTCAACTTAGTGGTACCAAATTAAACATGTCCTCAACTTACCATCCCCAGATAGATGGTCAAACAGAAGTAGTTAACAAATTTTTGGGTACATACTTACGATGTTTCGTTCAAGATAAACAATATCAATGGAGCCAATGGCTAGCAATGGCGGAATGGTGGTATAACATTTCTTACCATTATTCAATTAAGATGTCTCCATTTGAAGAATTGTATGGAACTAAGCCTCCAATCATAGCAGATTACGTCCCAGGTTCATCCAAAGTAGACAAAGTGGATGATTGGTTTCAACAAAGGCAGTCGACTCTCACCATACTCAAAGAGAATTTACTCCAAGCACAAAATCGCATGAAACAACAACAAGACTTGCACCATTCAGAACGAACTTTTAATGTCGATGACAAGGTTTTCCTAAGGTTGCAACCTTACAAACAAGCATCATTAAGGATAAAGACCAGTCAAAAGTTGGCACCACGATTCTATGGTCCTTACAAAATTGTGCGCCACATTGGAGAAGTAGCTTATCAGTTGGAGCTTCCTTCATCATCACGAATACACCCAGTATTTCATGTTTCATGTCTCAAGAAGGTAATTGGTCAAAAAGTGCAAAGCCAATCAGAATTACCAGTGCTCGATGAAGAAGGACGCATACATCTCCAACCTGAAGATATATTACAACACAGAATACGAAGACTAAGATCGCGATAGATTCAAGAATTTCTCATCAAATGGCAAGACCTACCAGAGGAAGATGCCACATGGGAACATGAAAGTATTTTCCAGACATTTCCAGCTTTGAGGACAAAGCTTTCCGAGGAAGGGAGTCATGCTACATACCAAACCTAGCAGTCGGCTAGGTTCTCCAAGTGAATAAAAAACTTCATATATATTAGCATAGTTTTCATCAATTGATTTTATATCATCTTTTGCTTTTTTATCTTCTACATATTTGCACTTTCCCTTTACGGCAGGATCTGCCCTCCTAGCGAAAATAGAAATTTATTTACTATTCGCTTCCTCGCATTTCCGTATCCGATTCGATTATTGCTCTATCGTATGATTTCAATAAAAACATTAATTTATTTCTGTAACTAGAAGGCGTTGCCTTCCAAAATCTCACTCGACTAATTACCTTCTAAATTTGAATTTCTCCAAGAAAAATATCAACACCCCTATTGGCTAAACTATTTGCTAATTTATTTGCTTCTTTATATAAATGCTCTAATTTTAAAGAGATTATCTCCAATAATAAATAATGGACATAAAAAATAATATTATTTTTTATCGAATCTCCAAATCTATTTTTGTTGATAACATTAATCACAATTTGTGAACCCACCTCAATTGAAATATATTTCCATGATTCTTCAATTACAATATTAATCCCTATAAGAAGTAAGGAGAATTTTGTATTCAATAATTCAAAAAACACTACCTCCATTAGCTTTTTTCTATTTTTCTTTAGAAGCATAGTCAAAATAAACCCAATTTTTAAAGGAAACATTTTACCTTAGATTAAAGTAGATATTTTGTTTTAATTCTATTTTTAGATATGACTCTTCCATGTATATTAAAATTATGTAACCACCAGGGTTATGCATAGCAGCTATTTATCACCAAATTGGCTTAAATTAGGGTTTTCAAATTTTGGAATTGGTTAATATTTGGGACCCTTGACCAGGGCCCATTAGCCAAACATTTATGGATTTAAATATTTTTTGGGGTTGATTTGCCCCAATTTTATAGTAATTTGCCAATTTTAAGTTTAAATTTCCAACATTGACCCTAATAATAGTGAACCTTATACATGCGTCTGGACACTATTTTCCAGGATTTTCAACTGGTTTACCAAATTTTTATAAATATATTTTGGATCCAATCCCTTAAGCATAACCCTAGTAACCACATGGGTATCACCTCTTTTTCCACACTTGAGACTTACAATGATGAGCACCATAATTATCAACATTATACTAGAGAGGCAATAGTACAATTACAAATTCAGGTATAATTTTAAGATTTAATTTTAAAATTTCTATTATTCCTTTCAATACATTTATTTCAAAAAATAATGGTAGGACTAATACTTCACTTTTTATAATTATTTAGCTTTAAAATTATTAATTTAATATTTCATCAACTCTTTTAGTGTTGATGGAACTACCCAATATTTTAGCACATTTCTTGAAAAGCAACCCCAAATGGTATGATCAAAGGGACAATGCAGTGAATGGTATGATGTTCTTAAATCCTTCTCACATAAGGCACATTTGAAAGGCCCATTATATCATATTCTTTGTAAACTCTCTCTTTTATAAATATTACTTTAAACTACTAACCAAAGGAATATTGAGATCTTAGAGAGAGCCTCTACAGATCAAACATTCTTCGAAGAAAAATATTTGGTAGTAGGAAATTTAATTTTTGTAAATCTTCATTTCCCAAATTGACCAAGTATCCATGAAATTTTAATAGATTCTATACCAACTCATCCTTTTTTTAAGAACATACAAATAAAATTATTGAAGAAATTGCAAGCTTATTGCAGTGGTAAGGGCTTTAGCTTTACTTTAGGGAGGTTCAAGGTTCAAACCCCACTTAGTATGAGGGGACTGGGACCCCTCATAAAAACATGTTTTCTACCCTAATATTTGCACCCTAGGGGGATAACACAATGGTTCAGGCTTTGGATCTTCTTTAAGAGGTCCAAGGTTTAAATCACGATATGTGTGTGGGATTTTGTGTTAAATTCCCTATTGATAAGCTTAGATTTTCCCCTTATAAGAGGTCATGGTGGGATGGGGATGCCTAGCCTTGAGAACCAATCATAGGGGCTTATTACACTAACCAAAACTATATAAAAGATAAAAAAATTATAAGGATCATTTGAAGATCATCTATAATTTGTTTAAGTTCCTCTCCATCAACTAGGTTAATAATAGAAATTCATGATCTGGAGTTGCTCAAATTAATATAATCTTTGACCTTTGAAACTTCACATTGAAAAGGATTGAAAATCCAACTAACTTCATATTATTTACAAACTCATTATATAGGCTCTAATGGCCCAAAATACATAACCAAACCCATCAAATCATGGATTTGATCCAATATGCTTAACCATAAGCTACAAAAGTGCAAAGGAGAATGCACGTAACTTCTAAGTTAAGAGGAAAGGAATAATGCTAACTATAAGATCCATTTTAGCTATCTTGAAGTACACACTTCCTACTTTGAGTTCACACTTACTAACTAACACTCCTAAATGACAACTAGAAGATAACTAGTGCCCACAAGTGCATGTGAGAAGGAGACTCACTTACAATTATTAATTTGCAAGAAATAAACTATGCAAACCTAGCTAGGAACTACTAGAGGGGTCATATGAGTGATCAAACATCAATCCTCATCATGCCTCCCCACAATAGAAGCATTGGCCTCCAATGCTTTCGGAAGAGTAGGAAAGTCACGGGACATCTGATGAAAAGAAATCCAACGAGCCTGATGCGACAGATATCCTCGTCGAGCCACAAGATATGAGGTGGTAGACCCCTGGTGAGTCTGTCGAGTCTTTGTGTCATAGATCTGATCGAAATCCAATGGTAACTGAGAATCAGGAACCATGTCCATAGGATGACTGATAGCTGGTGCAGTCTCCAATGTAGAGTCAAAGTACAACTTCAAAAGATCTACATTGATGACGTCATGAATTCCCAAGTGTGTGGGAAGATCAAGGCGAAAAGCATTCTCGGACACCTATTGAAGAATAGTATAAGGCCCATAGCGAATCGGTTTGATTTTACTATGAGTCTTATCAATAAAACATCGCTTGTCAAGATGCAACCAAACTTTGTCACCAACCTAAAATGGATGAGGAATGTGATGTCGATCCATGGCATTTTTCTATTGTTGTTGTGTCTTTTGCAAAATCTCAATCACCTTTGATTGAAGATTGTGCAAGTGCTGAATAAATGAGTGTGCCTTGTCTTGCTCCTTCCGAAGATGTGAAGTGACAGGAGAAGGCAAAGACAAAGGTAACTCATAAGGTGCCAAGGGCTGAAATCCCATACAAACCTCAAAAGGTGAGTGACCAGTAGAAGAATGTAGGGCCCTATTGTAGGCATGTTCAATATGAGTGAGACTCAAGTCCCACTTTTCTGGTGAAGCGTGATGATAGATTCATAAACTTTGCACAAGGGTACGGTTTACCACTTCATTCTGCCCATCGGATTGTGGATGATAGGCGATGGAAAAGTTAAGGGAAACTCCCAAAATTTTCCACAAAGAATGCCAAAAGTGACCCACAAAGCGTGAATCACGATCCGATATAATGCTGGTAGGTAGACCAAAGGAACGCCAAATGCTGTCAAAGAACAATTGGGCTAAGTCTATTGCAGAACTTGTCTTGCGACATGGAATAAACTTAGCCATCTTACTGAATCTGTCAACCACCACGAACACACAATCATGTTGTCACACTGTCATGGGAAAACCACTAACCAAATCCATGGAAATGCTTTCCCAAGGATGGGAAGGAATGGGCAAAGGCATGCCTAAGCCAAAATTCTGGTTAGCTGGTTTTGAGCGACAACAAATGGCACACTGTTTGAGAAATCTCAACACATCCCTCTGCATTTTAGGCCAATAGAAAAATCTTTGCAAGTGATGAAGTGTTTTGTGCTTCCCAAAGTGACCACCATAAAGTGTAGAATGAGCTTCCTTAAGAAGTGACACTCTAGGCTCACAAGGAACACAAACCTTGTCCAATTTGTAAAGAAGTCCTTTGATGTAGAAATCTTGGAAAGGACGCAAATTGGAAGAAGAAGGCTTACTCACTTGCTCAAATATTTTTCCAAAATCAGGATCCTGTGAATACTGATTAGGCCAAGTCTGAAATCCCAAGTGTGAAGTGGACATAACTGTTAAGGCAAGAGCGGCAGGAGGCCTACTCAAACAATCAACAACAATATTACTCTTCCCCTTTTTGTACTTGATCACCAAGTGAAATTGTTGGAGGTAAGAGGCCCACTTCATATGTCTTGATTCTTCAATTTTACTTTGAGATTGTAAAAACTTGAGAGGCATATGATCAGTGTGTACTACTGTATCTTTTCCCAAAAGATAATGTCTCCAGTACTTGATAGCTTGAACTAATGCATACAACTCCTTGTCATATGTAGAATAGTTCAACTTAGCAACAGAAATTTTTTTTGAATGATAAGCAACTGGATGACCATTCTGTTTGAGCACAGCTCCTAAGGCAACTTTAGAGGCATCCATTTCAATCTCAAAATGTTGAGAGAGGTCAGGTAAAGTTAACATAGGTGTTGTACAAATTTTCTTTTTGAGTTTCTCAAAGGCAATCTCTTGGATTTTCTCCCAATGAAATGGAACTTTAGACTTAGTGAGATAATGCAATGGAGCTGCAAGGGTGGAATATTGAGGAATGAACTTGCGATAAAAATTTGCAAGTCCTAGGAAACTCCTTAACTCAGTGAGAGTTGAAGGAGGGGACCACTTAAGTAAAACATCAACTTTGGTGGGATCTACCTGAATTCCACTTTCACTAATCACATAACCAAGGTAAGAAACCGAAGTATTGCCAAAAGAACACTTGGAAGAATTGGCATATAATTGATTCTTCGCAAGAAGATCAAGTGTATGATGGATATGCCTAAGGTGTTCCTCCCAAGTTTTTGAGAATATCAATATATCATCAAGATATATTATTACAAATTTTTCAAGTACATCACGAAATACATCATTCATCAACCTCATGAAGGTTGCAGGAGCATTAGTAAGACCGAAGGGCATGACCAACCATTCAAAGAGGCCCATCTTCATTTTAAAATCTATCTTCCATGTATCCTCAACTTGGATACGCACTTGATGATATCCACTTTTGAGATCTATTTTTGAAAAGAACTTAGCTCCTTGGAGCTGATCTAATAAATCATCAATGCGTGGTAGTGGATATCTATTCTTTATAGAAATTCTATTCAAAGCACGAAAATCAATGCACAATCTCCAAGTGCCATATTTTTTAAGAACCAACAAAATAGGTGAGGCACAAGCATAAGTACTTTCCTTAATGAAACCCTTAGACAACAAATCTTCTATTTGCATTTTTATTTCTTCATTTTGCAAAATAGATTGTCTATACATGGGAGCATTAGGTAGTGAAGAACCAGGAATGATTTCAATGTTGTGATTAATTGTGCGAATTGGAGGAAGAGACTTTGGCTCCTGAAATATGTGTGAGTAATTTTGCAATATTTTATCCATTGAAGAGTGTTGCTTTGGAATGGATGTGGATGTAGGAGTGTTTTGAGAGCGAATGAAAATTAGAGCAATGTCACCACCTTTTTTAATTACTCTTTTTGTTTGCTTGGAATTTAGAATGATGTTAGGAGTGTTGGTGCTTTTAATGAGAAAGACCTGACCATATTTTTGAAGTGTGTAGGTTCTTTTGAAAGCATCATAAACAACTCTCCTATCATATTGAAAAGGTTGTCCAAGCAAAATCCCACAACAATCCATAGGAGTCACATCACAAGTGACTTGATCTATGAAATGTGGGCCAAGTGCAAATTTTAATGTGCAAGTGTGAGTGATTTCTGAGCCCCTTCCACTATCCTTCCAACCCAAAGAATAAGGTTGAGGATGAGGCTCCATAGGTAACTTCAATCGCTCGACAATGGACCTCGCAATTAGATTTTTCTACGAGCCATTATCCACTATACAATCTATTGCAAAATTATGGAGCAAATGAGCTCGAGTGATGAACAAAGCATCACGAGCGCCCCCTGATGAACTTACATTTACCAAGGTAACCTCATTGAGCTTACCTCGTAATTTTGTGTATACTCTACTTTCTCCTACTGACTCAAGGGGACCTTTGGAAGCATCCTCTTCTTGAGTAGTGATGACTAAACTTTTCTTCTTAAGCTTAAAATAATCAACTTTTTCATGACCTTTCTTCTTACAATAGTTACAAAACTTTTTTTTTTGAAGAAGAAGGTTTGGAAGAAGAAGAAGAAGGAGTAGAAGCAGAAGGGGAAGGAGAAGAAGGATATGGAGAAGAAACATTCTTCTTTTGAGCAAAATTCTTCTTTTGTGAGAAATAACTATTCCCTTTTGATGAGTTTGCAACCACTTGAGTAGCAGGTGCATGGAATGCCTGCGAATGCGCTTTGAACTTGTCCTCCGCAAGTTGCGCCTGGTTGAAAATTGAATCCAATGTTTCCATAGAAACAAACATAATTTCCCTGTACAAATGTTCCAACAAACCACTTTGAAATTTGAGAATCAAAGCTTTAATATCTTCCTCCACATTCAAAAGTATCCTGTACCCGTTGAATTGAAAGATATATTCTTGCACAGTCATATTAGTACTTTGTCAAAATTGAAACCACTTAATGACCAATTCCTTAGAATAATTGGAAGGATAAAAATTGGTCTTAAGATAGTCTACAAGCTCATCCCATGAGGTGAGTTCATCATGACCTCTTTTTCTTTCAACAAGTACTTTAGCTAAACCAGAAATTTTTAGCTTAGCATATGGAACCATATCCTCATCTGGAAAGTCGAGTGTAAGAAAACCACGAACTCATGTCAAGAATCCAACTATTCAAGACTTCAGGGTTCCGGGATCCATCATAAAGTGGTACTTCACAACGAACTCTCAGGCGAGAATCTTGAGCAAAAGTTGAAGCATTGTGGAGAGAAATATCATTTACCTTCATTGCAAGGTTACCAAGAACTTCTGCCATGGTAGTATCATTAGCTTTATCTTCTAAAGCATTTACAACATGTGCAAGTTCTGCCACTTGGGCAGCCAAGTCAAAAGCCATGTGAGACTAGGTATAAGCCAGGAGTAAAAGGGAAAGCACTGAAAAATCAAGGAAAATTTGAAGGTTCCTTGTTACAATGGTGTGCCCTGAATTGAAAAATACTCCTAAGGCTCAAAATTTTAAAAATTTAAACTAACCTAAGGTTTACAATTTATATTTTATTAATTTAAAAATAACTTAATTAAAAATTAAATTTTAATTAATCAAAGATTAATTAATTTAATTAAGTTATTAAAAATTAAATTAATAAAAAATAAAAACTACATGCAAAACCTTAGAATAGTAAAAATTAAAAAAAAATTACAATTATTACCCATGCATGCCAAAGTTAACTGAGTGCAACTGCAAGTGGAAGGAAAGCATGCAAAGTGGAACTCTGCAGTTCACGGATCCCGAGGCATCTATTTCAGGGCCAAAATCGAGCAGTTGCAATTCACGAGGAGCAGATTGCAAAATGGACGGAGACACCTGCAAACAACCCTGCATAATCTCGAGCAGTTGCAAAAAAATTTTTTTTTTTTTAATTGATTGAATGCCAATAATACGTAGATGGCACCCCTATTTTGGCTTGACAGGGTCTAGTGCCTGTCAGCCAGGACAGTGTGGGCTGCTTGTGGCTATCTGTGCGGTAGCCACCATTTGTGGCTGTCCATGTGGTAGCCAACGTCTACGGCTGACCGTGCGACAACCAATGGCTGACTGTCTATGTGGCAGCCAATGGTTGTGGCTGTCTGTATGGCATCCAATGGTGAACAATGTTTGCTATGTTAGGCATGGGTGTACCTGATAGCAACTAACGCAGGCTCTGCCACCTGACAGCCTTGCACAGTGCTGTCGCCTGACACAAGCTGTCGCCTATCAACCAGGACAGGCACGAATAACCTTTGTCTCGGTTGAGGCATCCACGCTCTGGCATGCAAAGTGGAGGGCACGATTGCGCCAGCCACTAGTGTCAGGGGCAGGCATGACGACCGATGACAGGTCGAAACACCTCTGTGTCACATGCCGAATTCGACCGTATGCTGCCAGATGTCGAATTGGCCCAAAATTTTAATTTTAATTTTAATTTAATTTAAATAAAAAAAATTAAAATAAAATATATATAGAAATATATATATATATATATATATATATATATATATATATATATATTTATTTATTTAAATTTTAAATAAAAAAAATTAAATAACTTGATTGTTATTTAAAATTTAAAATTTAAATCTAACAATAATTCCAAAGGAAATTAAGGTAATTTTACCTAAGAATTACAAGAAATTTGTAATTTCTTTTAAAACCAGCAAGACCCCTTCAGTAGCTCTCCTTTCAAGATCCAATCGACACACGACCAGCGTTTGAAAGGCAACCAGACCCAAGTCGACACACGACCTGGTATAGATGCTCCTCAGTCTTCAAGACTCCTCAATGGCAGGAACAACAGGAACGAAAGGCTCCCTAATTCGCATTTCATCGTAGGAGAAATCCAAACTTGCCAAAGGATTTTTGTAAGACAGAAATCGGGGTAAACTTCTCCTATACTCCTTGAGCATACGGAGAAATTTGGAACGAGGATTTTGACGCCTAAGGAAATTCCTTCTACGAATGGTCTTCAAGCTCCCCTTGAGCTTGAACCGAGTCCTCAATGAGAAAGAGTTTCTCATAAGAAAACTAACTCCTTTCCTCTCACCTCACAAGCCCTAGTGCAAACTTGAACTAGGCTCTGATACCAATGAAAAGGATTGAAAATCCAACTAACTTCATATTATTTACAAACTCATTATATAGGCTCTAATGGCCCAAAATACATAACCAAACCCATCAAATCATGGATTTGATCCAATATGCTTAACCATAAGCTACAAAAGTGCAAAGGAGAATGCACGTAACTTCTAAGTTAAGAGGAAAGGAATAATGCTAACTATAAGATCCATTTTAGCTATCTTGAAGTACACACTTCCTACTTTGAGTTCACACTTACTAACTAACACTCCTAAATGACAACTAGAAGATAACTAGTGCCCACAAGTGCATGTGAGAAGGAGACTCACTTACAATTATTAATTTGCAAGAAATAAACTATGCAAACCTAGCTAGGAACTACTAGAGGGGTCATATGAGTGATCAAACATCAATCCTCATCACACATGCTAGACATACCCCAACTAATGGTTGACAATTTGAATCAACGATTAGAGGATAAGGCTTCAACCAAGCATCAAACTAGAAATTTTCATAACTCCCCTTATTGATGACCATCTAGTATGTTTATTGATCAATTGCAAACAATTTTATATGAATTTCCATGTTAGCGATACTTTGGTTAGGGTTCTTTTCCTAAATAATTTCATTACATATAGATAACCTATATATTTTTAAGTAATATTTTTTCCCATTTTTTTCCTTGATCTCTAAAAATCTACATCTAAGTTTTGCTCCTAAGGCCAAACTCATAAGTCTATGTCCACATGTCTAATATTCTTTCTTTTACAAACCCTATCCAACTTGCAAAGAGAAGACCTAAATTTTTTCTCACATCATTTCCAAAGAAAGTCTTTGGATTTTATCAATTTATGATGTTATATCTATTGGAAATCTTGAGCATGACATTATATAAATATGGACAAATTGTGATGTAGTCTTTCTAAGTTATACCTTACCTAACATGGATAAGAACATATATTTCCAACCTAGAAGACACAATTTTATTCTACCCAAACAAGAGACCCAAAGCTCCTTTTTAATTTTTTTACGAGACAAAAAAAATACCCAAGCAATTAAAGGAAAAAAATTAACTTTAAACACTAAAATATCCACAACAATTCATTGTAAATATAATATAGTGTTAATAAAAATATTATATTTGATAATATTAACCATTTTTCGAATAGTCTTCTCGTATTATGATTATTTTAAAATAAACTCAATGGCCTCATTCACTAAAGGATATTCCAAAAGAAAAGTATCATCAACAAATTAGAGATAAGATTCAAATGGGTCATTTTGTATCACTTGAATATCTTTAATTTTTTCTTCCATTTTTGGCTTTGAGAAATATCTTCCTAATGCCTTTGAAAGATAATAATTAAATAAGAAGATAGCAGACCACCTTAGAGAAGTTTATAAGATAACTTAAAAAAACTAGTAAAAGAATCATTGTTCAAAATATAATGTTTTAGAGTGATATAACAACATTAAATTCATTTACACTGATTAAATCTAAACTTTCAAAGAATATCATTATATCATATACTTTATTGTTAAGAATTAAAATATATTAATTAATTAAATGTTATGTTTAATTAGGTTTTTAAAAAGTTATCATAAAATTTTTGAAAAGGCCTACGAGCCTTATTTGTCAGGTCATGAAAAAATTGTTGAACCCACAACCTTATCTTTGACAATCTATTCTTCTCTTCAAGCGTTTGTAATTTGTATATATACCTGTTTGATTAATGAAATGGGCATGCTAACAAGTTTGATGTCTATCTTATCTCTTGTTTAGTCTTTGATGAAACGTATCATGAGAACACCATGTCAACCTTATCTTTGACAATATATTCTTCGCTTCAAGCTTCTGTAATTTGTATGTATACCTGTTTGATTAATGAAATGGGCATGCTAACAAGTTTGATGTCTATCTTATCTCTTGTGTAGTATTTGACGAAGAGATATCTGAAGAAGCTAAAAAGCTCTCTACTAAAATACTCTTCTTGATCAAAAGGGAAAAATTTTTACTACAAAAGAAAGAAATTTCTATTACAGAAGAAAGTGATTCTGTCAAAGAAATTGAAGGCATGTCTAATGGCGTGTCTGTTGAAGATTCAAAAGAAAAAGATGAGGACGTTGAAAAAGAATTTGGAAGAACGATGGCTACTCTCCGCATGAAACTGTGGCCCATCATACTGTTAATGCTCCTAAAGATCTCGATCAATTTTTAAAGAGTGCTGCAACACCGATTATATTGAAGGTGATCAAATATGAGACGTATTCTGTATCTCATGTCAAGGATATTGGACCAGAGATTTCTTTTGCTACTAATGTCCTTCTCAATGTATTCATGTCCAGTGGTACTGGTACCTTTCCACCAATATTTAGCAGACCGACATCTTTGTATTCTCTCTATCCTGCCACTGTCTTTCTGTGGACTTCACTGTTTGGTGCAGACATTTTTGCGTGCGTACAAAAGCTTTTCAATATTGCATCCATCACCTTGGACGCCCACCACCGAGGCCGCCACGGCCACTACCCGCAAGAATGCAACTTGATCTGGATTCAATCTCCACTGTGGATATGTATAGGAAGTATTTCAAAAAAAAACACAAGCTTTACGGCTCCTGATCCATGACTGGCTGTTGCTCCGGAGGAGGTCATTTTAGAAATCTTAAAAATTATGGGACCCACTTGAAATTTGTTGATTAATATTTTGTGGACCCACTTGAAATTTGATTATGTGATAGTTCGAGTTATCATTCAAAATACCAGATTTCAAAATTGGAACTCACCACTTCAATTGGTTATCCATCTCTCTTTAAAAGCCATCCATCCCCTCTTTATATCAAGGAATATTAATTTCCCTTAAAAATATCATATCTACATAAGATAAGGGAAAGGAAAATAATACAATATATTGAACATTGTTGTCTTCCCATGAAATTCAAATATCTGAAGGTATACAAAAGGGATCATTTGGGAATTATGAAATTCTTGTTTTCAGTTCTATGACCCAAAGTATTATGTGTGGCTATTCAATATTACATCATGTTCGTTATTTTGTGGGCACAAAGGTCAGTAATGCCTTTATATTGTTTGTTAATATAGATTAAGGTTGTAGCTAATGGTGATAACATACATAACACTCACGCGTCCATTATACACGCGATACATTGGGCCATAAAGAACTATAGTATCATTCGTTTAAACGCCTTATTCATTATTATATCATGAAGGTCTTTTGATGTGAACTAAGTCACTTTGGTTTATTAAAGGACTTGGCAGAATATGCTCTTAATAATGTTTATGATGTCATTGAACTATGTTTCATGGTGGTTCGTCTTCTGATTATGATTTGTAATACAGAATATTTTCAACCCTACGTCGGAGGGACTTAGAGGACATCAAGGCCACATCTGGAGACTCAAAACTGGGACACCTGAATGTCATGTAGGAGGGACCCATCATTGGGACACCTGAATGCTACGAAGGAGGAACCCGTCATTGGGTAAGTTGTGTACCAAAGGAGAGTTGTTATTGGGTAGAATGGGTAAGGCCGCGTGTAGAAAATAGAAGGCATGCACATTAAGTTGTTAGGATACGTGAGCCGCCATACCCTATTCTCGAATATGCTCGTATGAGGTAGTTATGGATAGCGCAAAGCTCAAGGAGTTTAATAAAATATGTTTGTAACCATTCGAGGGAAGTTAAGAGTAACAAATGAAATTTGTTACAAGGTTGGTTTCAAAATAGTTCAATACGCAGAGTATGAGCCAGGGCAACAAAAATTATAAATACGGAACAAACATGTGGAAATGTAGACCAAAATTTTTTGGAAAATATAGATGCATGAGAAGAAGCGATCAGGAGTTTGGACGAAATCATCTTGGTAGGGGAGAGGCGGTGAATGTCTGATGGAGCACCAAATCTGAAGCAATAGGAAGACAGGTGTTTTGTTTGAAAGTTTTATAAAATCGAATTGTAATACTTATTATATGTTGTGATAAAGCCTTGTTAATCTCATCTGTGAGAAATTCTGGATTTGATTATGCAACAAGTAGTGGTTATCATAATTAAAAGTTCTCATTCCTCAGAAGCTAGCACCATAATAGGAGTAAACTGTGATAGCATTTCTAGTTTTACCTATAATGGTTACTTTCTAGGATCTGTATTCATATTTTCATGACGTGATTTGTCCTAAGGAAAGAATTTAAAGGCACTGTCAAATATCAGCTATCTGGAATACACATTGTGAATCCTCTGTTGTAATTCCATTGAAATATTTTTTGATAGTATAAATTTTGTGTATTTGATAAAAAAATCCATTTGTAGAAGTAAAGGAAAAGAATTTGTTAGGCATAGTCTAGCGGAATATTTAAATCCTATGAATTTTTCATTTATTCACAGTAGACACATCGTTGTTATTTAAAGTAAAATAGGTTGTTAGATGTAATAACATTTAAATGCATTTAAGTAGAGATAAGAAAGCATCAAAACAAATTCAATAGGAATATAAAAATTGGTTGAAATATTTTCCTTAGGTGTTTAAAAGTTGTATTTAATTATTTTGTTTCTTTTATTTTAGGCTTGAAGTCATAAATGCACTTAGGATAAAAAAATCATCAAAGAAAAGGATATTTAACAAAAAGAGGATTTAAAAGTTATCATTTATAAAGGGACATTATAAGAAAATCACATGCTATAAATGAAAAGAAAGATGATTATATAAATGAAAATCAATTTGAATGAAATGATTCCTTGAAGAAGAAAAGAGTTATAAAACATTGAAATTGTGTATCCAAAGTTCCAAGCCCCTTGTTGATAGACATTTGTGAACCATTGAGATATCCATCATTACATCAAAGCATATATATTAAACCTTGGAGATTCTAAACTATCTTTACAAGAGAGAACATTCAAAAGTTCTATGTTATGATGATTTTGGCAAATGGACAGAATCATACATCAACAGGTCCCTAATACACCTCTATTTTGAGGGGGCATTAGCACCCCTTATATTCCATGAGATGATAATCATGTCTTATTAGAGGTTTTTGACCCTGCCTGCATATTACCAATATAATTTTATTGTTTGGTAAAGAGAAGTTCAACCTAGTTTGTGTTCCTCTCTCTATGTTTGCTCTTACTTCCCTAGATCTTGCTTTATAATTTGAGGGTTTTCCTATTTTTCCTTGCTTATATCAAGAGTATGTCTTATTATTCTATTGCTCAATATTCTTTCACAATTTTTTTTCATCATATGTATCCTCTTCTGGTTCTATTATAGAATCTTTTGACTTGTTCTCCTCATTTTATGGTATTTCCTTATTACTAGCAGAGGTATTAACTTCTAAAACTGTGTTTTATTTACTAATTTTTTCCTCCTAAATAGTGCATGGTACTTCAAGAGAGTCTTCAAAATCTGATGAAACACATTACTTAGGTTCATAAAGAATGTTCTTCCTTAAATCAATATCATATTGAATAAATGACTTCTTATTAATATGTTGAAATTGTTGTACAGTGTCCTCTAAGTTTTGATCTACTTTTTCTTCATAGGCTAAAGCCTCAAAAGAGTTGGTGTTTCTACCAATATCCTTCCTTATTGGTATCCATTGTTTATTTTCTTTTATTTTTCTAGATCTATTTTTTGGAAGTTGAAAACCATCTTCATCCATAACCATTTGTAAGTTTTTTTTGGGATTTTCTACATATGATTTTGTTGGGCTCTTCTTAGGGAATGATATCTAAATATGCCCCACCTCATGAAATATTTTACATATAAAATATATGTTTTCATAATCTATAGTTTGGATCAACATCTTATCCCCATATTTAAGAATGATTGATTATAGTAAAGCTTTACTTATATCAATCATGACCAATATTTGAGCATAAATAGCCAAGAATCCATCTTTTATCATGTCTAAAATCTCAAGGAATTCTCTAAGAGTGTTGCCTATTGTCTTGAAGTTTCCCAAAATTCAATGGGAAACCCAAACATCCTAACCTAGATGGGTAATAGGGATAGATTTACATTTTCAAGTGAAAAGCCTTCATACCAACGGGTAAGGAAGAGTCTTGCTCTTCCCATAAACCAAGGGTCCCCTTTTAGGATTTTTTCTCTTTCTTTCTTAGAGAAAAAAATAGCTAGGAAGAAACCTTTGGAAAGAAATTATAGAATCACTCCTAGAGACTTCTAACTCCTATCAATCCATTTTCTTAAGGTTGAAGCCCCTAGCCAAGATCTATTAAATTTACCAAAAACTACCCTATCTTGGAGCAATGAGGATCTCTTTGAGGTGTGCTCACTAACCTCTACCACTAGAGATGATTATAAGGATTTAACTATAAATCGGTTCATGGAAAGGAAACTAAAACTCAAAATCTATTGAAATTTATCTAAATATCCTATAATAAATATAAATTTTGATAAAAACTTTATAAATTTTCATGCACAATTTCTAAGATAAAAAAGGAAAAAAAAACTTAGTTGAAAAATTCCTTGTCCAGATAGAATGTCTTGATTCACTGGAGTCCTAGCCCTTCATTGCTCTTCCTATCGTTCAAACCCTAGCTGACAAATATTTAAATTTTATTTTTCACTATCACTACACTTGTTTCGAATGGTTGACTTCACAGGGTTGTATCTCCTCAATATTGCTTAGATTTGTGCATATGACCGCTCATTTTAAAGCTACTCAAATTTTGTACAAGTTGGTCTAAGAATAAGCTAAATTGAATGACTCTTCACGAAGATATGGCTCCTAAAATATGAGATGTTTTTCAAGAAAAAACCCTAATTCTTCGCACTTCCTGTTAATCTAGCAAACTACCTATAAAATATTTCCAACTAATGTGCAGGCTTAGATGAAATATGTTCTTGTTGCATGTGATGCTTTATCCTTCCAACGGTTGCGTTGTCAAATAAGAAATTTACCTATGTGTAGAGAGGCGATTCCAAGATTCACCAAGATTGTAGAGCACTGTAAATGATTTTGTATGTTAGAATATTGGACCTTTGATTGATAAAAGGGAGTTTTTGTTGAATTATCCATTTTTAATAAATGATAAATGAATTTCATTCCTAAAGGATAAAATGACTCTCCTTTTATGATAAGATAAAGAATGGATGTATGAGGTTTTCTTCTAATGTTTTGAGTAAATGATTTATGAACAAATGCATTGAGTAGTTTGTATAGTTACAATTTGGTATCCAATTATAATTGCACATGTTTCATAAGTTATTTAGTAGATGCATTTAGTTGCATGCTTCATAAGATCCATGAGCTATCCTGATCCACCATCAATGAGCGATGTAGAAGCAAGAAGAACCAAGGAGGACATTGGACTCAAGATTGATCTTTGACTCTTTATAATGAAACTCATTATGGAGTAATCTCCCAGTTGAACAATGATGTAATGCTTTATCCCTTTAAGGTGTGGTGGTACCTTCACACCACTTGGTTGTAAATGACTTATTAAATGAATAAAATATGTATCCTTTAATTGTGAGAACTAAAGGGCTTATGATATTAGTGTTTCATAAACTATCATGTTTGGTTAAATGCTTAGATAGAAAACTACATATTATTTATGTATCTTCCTTAGATGTTATAGATGTTATCCAATGCTTAAAATAAGTAAGTAGACTTAATCATGTCCTTTTGAGGAAAGAAGGATTAGAATATCTTCATGTGTAAAATAGTTTAGATAATTAGAAAAATATTCTATAAATGTTATTGTTTATGTGTTAAGTAAAAATAAGAAGGCCTAAGTGATTATGGGGTCCCTTAGGGGGAATATTTAAGGAATTGTATTAAACCTAAACTAGATAGGCTTACAAAACATCAAATAGATTTAAACAAGCTTGGTTATTTCTAGGGATGATGAAAGGAGTAAGTTAGCTTATTGTAGGAATGAGATAGATAACTTACTTTGTGTTATGCTTAGTGCACCTACATAGACATACTTATGTATGGTGCAGTGATGGGCATACCCTTTTGATAATCAAAAAGAGGTAAGTTAGTTCATTCGTGGGATGAGACTGATAGCTTACTCATTGTACACTTAGTATACCTACACAGATAGGCTTATGTATGGTATAGGGATGGGTGTATCATTTTTAGTAGATTAAGGAAGAGACAAGTTGACCCATCTTGAATACAAGACAAACAACTTATAAGCATTAGATTAGGACTTAGATAACTCCTTAGATTAGCATATGCTAGTTAGGGATGTGTAAATCCCTATTGAGTATACGCTTTTAAAAAAAATCTCTAGTTAGTTAGATTTTTGGGTCGTTAATCCTATAGAAAATTTTAAATATATTCACCCTTGTGATATTTGTTAAACCACCTACAAGGTTAACCTTGATTAAAGGGTTATTGTAATCTAACCTTCAAGTTAGATTATATTTGTTTTACTAATATTTAATTAGAGATTTGGTATCATTATAAATACCTCCCAATAACTAATCCATCGTATCAATTTAATATTATAAGGTGCCTATAAATACTTACTCCTTATTCCTCCTCCTTCTCTCTCTATTTTTTTATATATATATATATATATATATATATATATATATATATATATAATGTTATCTTTATTTGATTCTTGTATTTTTTGTATATGATCATGATAAATATATGTTTTAAAATATTTATGAAAAGTATCGTGAATTCCAATAATTCCATCATTAAAAACATCATATCAATCTATAAAGTATTTGTGTCTAAATGTAGTATATATATTATTAAAAAATATGAACTTTTTATTAAAAAAATGAATATAAACAAAATTATAAACCTCTCCCTGAAATTCAAGTAAAAAAGTTAAATAAAATTATTAACAAATTTTTTAAATGCAAGTTAATGCATGAACACCACATTTTATCTTGAATTTAGTTTTTCATAAAAAAATATTAAAACCTTAAATGTTCCACAAAAACAATATAAATAATTTTTTTAAAATTTAAACATAAATAAAATATAAACCTTCACCATCAAAAACCTACTCAATTATTTTAATTTCTATTAAAAATTTAAAAACTTATAAATTTAATGTACATTATCCCTGCCTTGAAAAGGGTATAAGTACATTAATTGTCCATTTTAGCATACCTTTTCGAAATTCCCTTTGTTCTTCCCATTATCCACTAACCAAACACTATTGTCTCCATACAATGAGGCCGGTTGGCAGAGAAAAACAATCTTGAAAAATAAGATTAAAAATGTTTCATCTACCATAGAACCCAAGCTAATTTTCTGCCTTTCAAAGTAATTTTAGTGCTATCGACCATTATAGAAATATGTTATTGGGAGAACAATAACATGTAGAAACCAGCATCACCATAAGCTACTTAAACAAATATATAATTTAATGTTAATATGATAAAAATATAATACTTTAAATTATATGGTTGAAAAGGAATATAGAAAAATATTTGAAGAAAATGAAAGTAATTTAGAGAATGAAAACAAATTTTGTCTAGTTATAAAGAGTCTAAACTAACCCTATCAACTCATCCAATATTTGATTTTGATATAGAAAGCCTTGATAGATGGAGTCAGGTCATCAAATGAAATTATGATATTGGATACAAGAGAAACAAAGAGAATAAGGTAATGAATATAAAGTGGAAACCCCTAGAAATGGAGTTGGTCAAATTAAATTTTGATGAAGCATCTAAAGGAAATCCAGGACGAGCAACAAGAGGAGAATGAATAATTAAAAAGAATAAGGAGTTGAGATTTTGTCACATTACTCTTTCAATAGTGACTTTAAGACAAATAATAAAGTTGAAGCTTGTGCGACTTTGAAGAGGTTTAAAATATGCAAACAATGAAATGGAACACAGTGTGCGCAGAGAAGGTGATTCACTAATAGTAATAAATGTAATTTTGAGGAAATCAAAGGCTCCATGGAACATATAAGATATCATTGTGGAAATGCAAGACCTATATAGTGAATCAAAGGCTCCATGATTCACTATATAGTTTAAAGAAATCAAGTTTATAATATGTTAAAGGAAGGGAACAAATGTGCAAATAGGTTACCAATAGAGGGTTCAATAGAGGATCATGAAGTTAAATTCTATTTTCCATAGTTGGAGGGAGTAGTAGGTTTAGGTATAGCTAACAAGAAAATGATGGATTGTCTGAAATCAAATAATGATTAATATTTACTTTAATGTTTTCCATTGATAATATTTATTATATTTTATAACATTAATGTGTTTTCATATAAACTATTTATTATAGTTCTTGTGGTTGCACTTGTGCTTTAGGAAGGAAAATAACAGTCTAGATCTGGTAAAACAGACTATGCTAATGCAAAGTTTTGAAAATATTACCCTATTAACATATAATGTGTAGATAGTAGAGGTAGAGTCTTGGTATTGCAAAGATTATTGCAGGAAAATGTTAAAAGGATGCTAAAATTTAGAATATTTGAAACTCCAATGATATTTCAAAAATCAACCACCCAGACAAAATCAATGGAGAGTATTACTCATACATTTTTGATGCCTTATGAGTTGTCCACTAAATCTATCACACTCAACACACTTTATTTTTCAATTCTTAACAATGGTTAGAGATCTTGAGTAATAACACAACAATAATATCCAAATAATACCTTATTACTCCTACTTTATTTTAACATCCACCAAAGTTATTTTTAAAAGAAAACCCTTACTCAAAATAACTTTCACTAAAAAGAACTTTATCAAAAACCCTTATTACTCCTAAAAATTTTAAAAATCATAATTAAAAATAATTCACAACTCAAACAGCCACCATGTCCTTAATTCCTAAGGTTACTCAACAAATCAACTAACGAAGCACCTTTACCCCTTATCACTCCACCTTAGGCAATCCAAACAAAATATTAATAAAAACCTTAATACCTACCTCGATGGAAATCAAACCCTCATCTTGCTCCAATGTGAACGCCCTAGCCATGGCCAAGTTGCCGCATGAGCTGCGGGATCATTGGTGAAAAATAAGCGCCACCTACTTCTTATCCTTCACCCTCTTCTGCCAAGAAAAAAGTATGCGCCTTGGGCACCTCAACAAAACAAAACCAAAAATGATGCTTGCAAGAATGGAACGAAAAACCTCCTTGTCACCAACACCTTTGCACAATCCAAGCTGCCACTAGGCCACACTACCCAATGCGTTTTAGGAAGTGGTTGTTGTCTCCCTTTAATGTTTGTTGCGTCACTTAAATGAAAACATGAGCTTTTTTTCTTTGCAAATATCAATGAGCAAGGATGAATGAATTAAAAAATTCAATGGCATATTTATATGCCTTCCCTTTGCTTTGGAAACGTCAGCCTTTTTGAAACTTCCTTTATGACATCGGCGGATAAACTTTTAATTTTAATTTTAAAATTTAAATTTAATTTTTAAATAAATTAAAATTTAAACTAAATCTTTAAAATTAATATCTCCATCACCAGGGCACCTTTTTCGATAAAATGAAAATCCAATTTGGGTTTTAAGAAAAATCCATTTCAAATATGCCATCCATGGTTTTAAATAAAAACCTTTTGCTAATATTCCCTTGAATATCTTTTTGGAACCAAATTCCATGCATCCCTTCTTGAACCTTTGATCAAAAACCTTTGCTTCTCATGAATCTCTTTGTGAAACACAAACATAGTGCTTATTTACATAGATCCTTTTGACATCAATGATAACTCTTAGCTTAGGGACTCAAAATGTCCAACAATCTCTCCCTTTCTCATTGATGACAACCCTTATCCTTTTTCTGAAATCTGACCTTCTTTTCTGCTCCCCCTGGGACTTTGCTCCTCCTAGCTCAAATATTTATCAAATATCAAATCTCCCCCCATATCAAAAACTCTCCTCAATATACACAAATCTCTCCCCCTTTTTCATCAATTGCAAAGGGTCACATTTGGGTCTCGGGGCTAATAATGAGCCTCTTAGCTCAACCCCTCCCCCACCTCCATGTGAGGTGGTTAATTTTGGGTTGGGAGTATTTCTCCTCCCTGAAAGCACTGCTCTTTAATTTTACCTTTATCTCTTCCTTTATGAGTTTTATGAATCCTCTCACTATTTCTTACCAAGTCATCATACCTATTACTATCATCACTTTTGATCATGTTTATGTTCTTATTCTCATCCATGTTCCTATTTCTATTCATGTTCTTGTTCTTGTTCTCATCCATGTTTCTGTTCCTATTCTTGTTCATGCCTGCTTCTGGAATATTTTCTCTACACCATCTTGTTGTGTGACCATCATTATTGTACTGATAACACTTAGTGTTATTATTCCTTGGAAGTGCAAATGTCTTAGGATATCTCCTAGTGAAGCTATATCCTCTTCTATCATGAACCCTGCAATGCATTGCCTTGTGACCAAACTCATTGTATGAGTAGCAATACCCATGGAAAAGTTATCCTTTCCCATATTCCTGTCTTTTATATAACCTGCACTATGAAGCCATGTGCCCAAACCTGTGACATGAGAAGCATCTCCCATTGAAGCTTCCTTGCCTAGACCTCATTGGTCTCCTATTCTAATTGCCGTTCCATCTATATCTTCTTTGTGCATTGTTTCTATATTTGACCTCTTTGTTGTCCAACTCATCCTCTAATGTCTCATTCCAAATTACATTGTTATTTTATGAAGTATCTTCTTCTGAAATTCCTTCTTCTTCTAGACTTGAAGTAGACTTTTATTCCCATTTCTTTTGATCCTGTTTGGAACCAAGACATGTCTTATTTGTTGCTCCTCTTTGTATCTTGATTATTTTGTCTACACTCTTTGCACTATTCACAAATTTGTAAAACATTTTCTTGGAATCTTCTAAATATTCCTTTAGTAGTGCCACTTCTTGTGTTAATTTTTCACACTCCAAAATATTTGCTTCTAACTTATCCTTGAACTTACTTTCCTTAGCCTTTAGCTTTTCTAATTTCTCTATGAGCAATAATATTTCTTCATCACATTATTTAAAATCACTTTCAAGCTTAGAGTGTTGCTTTCTTACCTTCTTTACTGTGTCAAGAGCATAGATAAGTTCTCCCTTGATATCATAACCATTCTCTACTTAATAATCCTATATTTTTTTTATCTTTGTCCTTATCATTACTTACTTTTGGATTATCTTCTATAATATCACTTACTTCATCTTCTAATGCCATTATAATATTCTCATCTGGTCTTTCAAGTGCATCTTCAAAACCGTCATAACTGACAATATAGCCATCCCTAGTGCAATCATATTCAAGATGTCCAAATTTACCACATCTAAAACACTTGATAATAACTAGAGTCCTTTTCTCTCTAACCATAAATAGTACTTCATCTCTATCATTGTCTAAAAAACTAGCATCACTATAATTTGAGTACTTACTTGCATTATCTACATAGTAGCTTTTCTTTTACCTTTGATAAAACTTCTTTCCTTGTATGTTTTATCCATCCTTGCATTTCTTCTTGTACTTGTGTCTTTCTGATTCTCTGTACTTGTGATCCTATTTTTCTTCGTCACTGTTGTACTTTGGATATTTGCACTTTGTCGCATAGTGTCCATACTTTCCACAATTGAAGCACTTAATAGATCTTACATATATGAATATTTTTGAACTTTTATCTCTTCTACCATAGTTAGCTTCTTCATAACTAGATGACTCACTGCTTGATTCTATCTTTTTACCCTTTTTATTTTTGTCCACTTTGAATGCAACTTCTTTCGGAGGAATATGATCTTTTGTTCTTATCTCAAAAGTATTAATAATGCCAAGAAAAGAATTTCTTGTCAAATAATCACTATCAATTGATGTTTTTATAGCATAAAACTTTTCACTATAAATTTTTGGAAGAGTTCTCAATATCTTATCACAAGCATCAGATTTATCAACCTTCATTTCAAGACCTCTCATCTCATGTACAAGTTGTAGCACCCTAAAATTGGCACAGTAAAACCTTAATAATTACACTTACTCTAGTAAATAATTCAAATTCAAATTTTAACCTCCAAAACCGCTCCCAAACCGCCGCTTAATCCGTTTCCTCATTTCCCGTGCCATTTTTAGAGTTTGTTTTGACCGTTTGACGATATCGTCGCCGATCAGACGATATCGCCTCAGATCGGACGATTTCGTCTGGGCTAGGACGTCCAGACGATCTTGTCCCAAAACTAATTTTTCACAATTAGTCTCTGTTCCAACGGCGTCTCTAATCCGGGCAGAAGCGTGTCTGCATCGTTAGAGACCCTCCCCGTTGGAGATCTCCCAAATAGGGATGATCTCCAACCTCCTAACCTCCCTCCTAAGCCTATTTAATCCTAGGCCCTCCCCTTAGCATCCCCCTGGCTGAAATTCCCTGTAACTCGAATTCTACACGCACTAGACCATCTTAAATCACTGTTTGCATTCGCATTTTTTCAAGTTTGTTTGCAGGAACTTCATTGTTTTTCAGCCGGAGCAAGCTCAGTTCGTCTCAGACGATCTCGTACAATCTCGGACGATCTCGACCCAATTCGAGACGATTTCGATTGCAGTCCACATTGGGGGCAATCAGTGCCCAGAGTTTGCATTTCTTCATCCTTTTTCTATTGTATTATTCTGCATTTAGTTAATTCTATGGTTATTCTTTATTATTCTGCATCTTGGAGTTCACCCATGTAGCTTTAATGCATAATAAAAGCATAAATTGTCATTAGATCGGTATAATGCATTCGTGTTTTTGCTTATTATCATCATTTTAATGTTCTTACTATCATTTTATATCATTACCCTCTGTTATCATAGTTGCATTCTCTGTATTTTGCATCTATTTTTTTGTTTGCAGGTCTCTGACGAATTCGTCAGATCTCAGACGATCTTGTCAGATAGGAGACGATCTTGTCGAATTCCAGACGATCCTGACTACTTCAAAAATCAGAACCTTCATCGGACATCCGGATCGGGTATGGGTCTTTAATCCATCTTGTTCTTTCTATTTTTCTGTCCAAATCTATTTCTGTCTTCATTTAAATCTGCATTTCATATAGAATAGCTTAGACGCATTTTGGCCAAACCTAGGACTTGGATGATTAAAGCTAAAACGGAACACATCAAACACATTCCCAACCTAGGCGTGGAAACGCCATTCAAACGTTTCCTGGTGAACCCACCATCCATCGAAAAATCACCATAATACACCTCCCCGAGAGGCGGGACCTTCGCAAGGCCTCTCAGTCCGAGGTACCGTGCCATCCTTTTCCCATCCCCCTTCCGGGCATGGATCCTATAGCTTTGAAGGTAAGGATGCGAAAAATTTGGAGCGATACATTTTGGTGAACCCGACGTGAATGCATTTAAAACCTTTTGAAAACAAAAAACAAAAAAAAAAATAAAACAACCAAAACATAGATGCATTTCAAATCATTTAAAACTAATAAGTTGCATATCATGTTTAGATGGTAGCTCCTAAGAAAATATTAGCAGTTACTATAAATGTTGAAAACCAATTGGCAGCCATAGAAATCAATTATGTGCTTAGTGTGCCTAAAACAGATAGAAATCAACTTTTGTGGGACGAACTTGATAGAAGACTAAGTGTCATTTCATCTAGGTCAACAAAACTTAAACAAATCAAGAGGCTTGTCCTAGATAGAATCCTGGATCCTCATCAACTCGTCTTTTATCATGAACTTTGGAGAGCCTGCCATAGATGGTTAGCTTATAGGAGAGCTCTTGTGTCTTCAGAATTGTTCACCTTCGAGGAATACCTCGAGAACGCAGCCATTATACACCAGTTCCTAGGTCATGTAGAAGACCAAGAGGTTGTTCTTACGGATAGGGAAATATGGAATAGAGTTCCTCGAGCTGTGTTATATCGAGAGTATTGCCACGAGCTTTACTTCTATCAACCAGAATCTGAGACGAGATAATATCACTATAGCTCTTTTCATTAAATTTTTGAAAGAAAATTTTCAATTTGAAGAAGAACACTTCATGACTCCTGAAGAACTCGAGCCCATTAATGATATTTATAAATTGTTTATAGAAAACTAGATCATTACTTTCGGTATTAGTTCTTGCATTTATTGTGTTGTTTGTTATCTTTACAATATTATTACAAAAACAAGAAAAACTAAAAAAACATAACAAAAACCAAAACATTTCATTTTAAATATTGTAGTAGGTATATAATTAATATATACCTCTTAAGCTTATTGCATATATATATATATATATATATATATATATATATATATATATATATATTTGCTGAAATCTAAATTAAGCACAATGCCTAAACTTAGGAATGGTAAACAAACTGAAGGAGAAGAAGAAGATTGGTTAGAAGATAAAACTAGAAACCCAAATCTCCTTCCTGAGGATCCAATTCCGGAAGGAGAAACTCTAGATCAACTAGAAGATGACCTAGGTGAAGACAATGAACAAGAAGAAAATGTTAAAGAGGATGGATCCTCATCCCCTAGAGTAGCTCTAGATGGAACTATTGCTTTTGACAACTTAGATCATTTCTGGAAATTTTTCAATAATAACATTGGCGCTCTTAATATGGCAGTTCGTATTGATAAAGGGCAAATTAGTGACACTCAAGCAGCCATGGAACATATGTTTGATGTGCACACTAATCCCTTGTCTTTCATTGATCAAGAAAGTGATAAGGCTGGACCATCCAATAGAGATATGGTCACTATGATTCAGAACATGCCAAAACAACAGGTTACCCAACCTCCTAAGGAACCTGTTATTGAGCCTAAAATCATTCCCACACAAAAGAAAACTTCCTTCACTGCTTTACTTCGCCAAACTATTGATCAATATGCTTCAAGTAAACAAAAACCTAAAATGAAGCCAAACACCAATTTTCAACAATCTGGAATACGACATAATACAACTTCAAAATTCCTTCATAACACCTTTCCTACCAACAATTTACACAATAGCAACATAGCATCTAATCTTCATGTCCCTCCATCATATGCTCACAAATCCCATATCAATGCCCTACCGAACCAATATGGTGGGCAAACTAGTAATCTGGAAGCCATGGTGAAACAGTTAGCTTCGCGTATGGACCAGATAGATCCTTACCGTCCCTCGTACAATTATCGAGAGATATGTAGTCAACCTTTGGATCCCATAGTTGTAGCACAACCGTACCCTAAGCATTTTCCCATGCCCATCCTGCCTATATATAAAGGAACCAAAGATCCCATAGAGCATCTTCGCATGTTTAGGATAGCATGTCATGATATATCACATGATGACTTGCTATTACTAAAAATGTTCCCGAAAAGTTTAGGTGGAATGGCATTAGAGTGGTACTATCAATTGCCCACTCATTCTTTGAGAAACTTTGAAGAAACAATTGAATCTTTTGTCCATCAATTTAGTGCCTACATCGAGAGGCATGTAACCATTAAAGATTTATACAACTTAAAACAAGACAAGGATGAATGTTTTGCCGATTTCTTAGCTAGATGGAGGCAGTTGATAGGAAAACTGCACTTTGTGCTACCTTATAGGGAAATGTTGGACATTTTTATTAATAATTTACAAGAACAAATATCTTATGAGCTATCAATTGCTACTTTAACTACCTTCGATCAGGCTATAGATTTAGCTCGAAGAGTAGAAGATGCCCTCATTAGGAGAGGCCAACTTAGGAAGAAGGATGATGAGAAAACATCCAAAAATCAGTATAAAAACAAACAAGTTGTAGGTGACGGAGTCACGACAATGAAAAATGTTGCTAATATCAATGCAACGAAAACAACAAAAAATTTATATTGAAACCACTTGATAAGCCTCCTCGAGAATTTACTAGATTGAATCAACCATTATCAACTATTTTACCTCAATTACTCGAAAGAGGTTTGATCCAATTACCAGCTATCTGGGAACCTGATCCAACTATACCCGGATACAGAGCTGACTTACACTGTGATTTCCATAGAGGGCCTGGACACTCTACCAACGCTTGTAAAAGGTTGAAACATAAAATACGAGGATCTGATTGATAATAATGAAATGGAGGTGCAAGCCTTCCAACCTAAACAAAATGCTCCTAATAATCCTCAAAAGACCATTCCCCAAAATCAAAATCAAAATGCTAATCAATCATTAGACATATTTCAACACCCTTTACCAAGACATGGTAAAGAGGTGGCCAATCAAATCGAACATCATAATGTTCCTCCTCCTACCCGATATGTAGGGACTATTAGTGGACATTTACTTAATCATGATCCTCAAATATTTGACACAACTTTATCCATGGTCACGACCAGGCCCCTACATAATATTCAAACTCCAGATCCTAGTGATATAGAATCAGATATCTGAAAGTGAAATAGACATCACTTCAAACCAATCGAATAGTTCTAAAAATGAATCAGATCCTATTCAACCCATCACAGATGCTATGGTTCCGGAAGAACCATTTCCTAGAAGAGTTACTACTCGACCCTCTTCTAATCAATTCCTCCCAAATGAACAAGCCATAAACGCTCAACCGATACCGATTCAGCGTCTTCAATATAACATTGTAGGTACCATTGGAGTCGTTACCCGACAACAGGCTCAAAATTCTCAACAAGAACCAAATCGGAATGATGGATCAGCTCCATTTGTTTTGAAAAATCCCAATAAAGGGAATCATGCTTCCAATGTTCAACTTAAACCCCCTTACAATATTAATGAGCAATTATCTAATACTATAGCCAAAATTTCCCTTTTGGATTTATTAAGATCTTCTCCTACCCATAGGGATGAGTTGATGCTTACATTAAGCCAAATGATGGTACCTCAAAATATTCAACTTGAAGCCATGGCCAATACTATCATCACTCGAGAGGTTGATTGTATTGACTTTCGGGATAAAGATATCCCACAACACGGTTTACATAAGGATAATCCCTTATATATTACTGCTCTAATTGGAGATGTAGCTATTAAACGAGTCTTGATTGATAATGGTTCATCTCTAAACATTTGCACTTTTGACTTCTACCAACGATTTGGCTTTAGAAGTGATGAAATGAAGAAAACTGACATGATTATCAAAGCTTTCAATGACGAAACACAAGAAACGTGTGGAGTTATTACCATCCCATTGCAAGTTGGTCCTCGAACTCTAGATACCACCATGTTTATTGTACATTGCCCCGCATCGTACAATATACTCTTGGGTCATCCTTGGATCAATGCAATGCGGGCTGTCCCATCAACTTTACACCAATGTGTTAAATTCGAATTTAAAAATCAGTTGGTCACTATCCACGGTGATCCTAGACCCTTTGATATGTGTGCTTTGGCAGAACTTGTTGGAGTGCAATTTTGCCCTGCTCTGTCATCCACACATCCTAATTCTTATTTTTCATCTAAAACTATGAAACACACACCCATAGCTTCACCTATTTCCCCTCCATTAATTTCATCCTCATATATAGATCAACAATCTTCTAAACAAACCACTCTAGAACCTCAAAAAGATCTTCAATCTACAACCAATCCTTCATGTTCTATCCCTATAATTTCAAAACCTATAGACCCATCTATTAACACTTCCACATTATCAACATCTATCATACCTTCCACATCTAAAGATATAGGGAATGATCCTTCTACATCTTATGCTCTTTATGATGAACTTTACCAGATTTATCCACAATCTTAATATCAAAAAAAACAAATGCTTTCATGCAAGATTCAATTCTTTTAAATAACTTGCCGCCATCTCCTCGTACTTTGGGCCTCCCACAACCTATGGGAAGTACTTACCAAGTCGGGAGTTGTGCCTTCATTTATAAAGGATATGAGTAGGGAAGAATCCCTCGGAATATCAAAACTCATCATGAGGGATATGCTCGATGTTATTTTACCAATGAATATATTAAAGCTAAACCCATAATGCTTAAAATGGGATATAAAGGGAAAGGCTTGGGACCTTTCCAAAATGGCATGAAAGAACCTTTCGAGGTAGAACCGTGGCATACTTGCTGTGGTGTGGGCCTATTTCCTAGTAAGGGTCAACCCTTTCCTTTTGAAGATGATGATCAACTCATATGTTATCAAGATTATTTGGATAGGCGTGATGATTTGCCTCTAAAAAATCAGCCATTTACATGTAACATGCTATCCATAGCTTACCCTGAAATGATTGCTGACTCCGATGAGGAGTTGGAAGGAGATATCTTCCACGATGTCTCCGTTGAAGAGATGTTACACAATGGATTTTATTTTGATGGTTCTATACCAACTATAGCCCAACTTGAGACCACTAATCCTCAAGATGAATTATCCAACTTAACCTTACAAGAATTACAAGAATTGGGCGTTTCACCCGCCCCACCTAATTTTGAAAGAGATCTACACATGGAGGTAGAAAATGTCATTAAAATTAATATTGGAACTGAGGATAGTCCTCACATAATCAATATTGGATCAGAATTAAGTCAAGAAAAACAAGAGCAATACATTGCATTCCTTAAAGAATATGAAGATGTCTTCGCTTGGACATATGAAGATATGCCAGGTCTAGACCCTTCCGTAGTCATGCATCACCTAGTGGTCCATCCGGATGCTAAACCTGTTAAACAAAAACTTAGAAAAATGCATCCCAAAGTGGCTTTGCTAGTCAAAGGGGAGTTAGAAAAACTCCTGAATGTTGTTTTTATACAAGCTATTGATTATTTTGAATGGATCTCAAATGTAGTTCCAGTTACCAAGAAAGAAGCCACCAAAGTTAGGGTTTGCACAGATTTTAGAGATATTAACGTTGCATGCCCTAAAGATGATTTTCCTCTTCCAAACATGGATCAAATCATTGACTTTACTTTCGGGAGTGGGATGATGTCCTTAATGGATGGATTCTCCGGTTATAATCAGATCAGGATAGCTCCTGAAGATCAAGGCTAAAACAACCTTTATTACCCCCTGGGGTACCTTTTGTTGGAAAGTGATGCCATTTGGCTTAAAGAACGCAGGTGCAACCTATCAACGAGCTATGACTTATATTTTTCATGATATGATGCATGATATCCTACATGATTATGTAGATGATATTATAGCTCGCTCTATTAATGAAGATAATCATTTAGATGATTTGAGAAAAGTTTTTAATCGATTACGAGAATATCTTATTCGATTAAATCCAGCCAAATGCATATTCGAAGTTAAGTCCGGTAAACTATTAGGGGTTTTAGTTTCTTTACGTGGTATCAAAATCGACCCTCTCAAGATTGCGGCTATCACTGATATGCCCACACCTACTAATATATCTGAGTTACGAAGTTTACAAGGTAAGCTTCAAGCCATCCATCGCTTCATCGATAAGTTGGCGGACAAAACCGGTCCCTTTCTTAAACTTCTTAAGAAGGATGTCCCTTTTAATTGGGACGACGAATGTAAAGAAGCTTTTGAACTTCTCAAACAATACCTCCTTAACCCACCTGTGCTTTCACCGCCTAGACATGATCGCCCATTTCTCCTGTATATTTCAGCTTCAGATTCTGCCTTAGGAGCTATGTTAGCTCAGCTTGATGATGCGAAGAGAGAACGTGCTAATTATTATATTAGCCGAACCTTCATCGGTTATGAAACCCGCTACACAACATTAGAAAAACTATGTCTAGCGAGTCATGTTTGCTATGCAAAAATTATGCCATTATATGCTTAGTCGAAAAACCTATGTCATTGCTAAATATGATCCCTTGAGGTATCTCATGAGTCGACCTTATTTATCGGGTCGCACAGCCAAGTGGGTTCTTGCTCTAAGCGAGTTTGACCTCACGTTCATAGGACAAAAGTCTGTTAAGGGTCAAATCATAGCAGATCAATTAGTTGTTGCACCCTTAGAGTCTACCCATCCCCTCATCATTGAGTTTCCTGATGAATGCCTTCAATTAGAGGGAGACCATATTGAACAATGGTCCTTATACTTTGATGGAGCCCGATGCATGAGTGGGGCTGGTGCGGGTATTATTTTAATATCCTCGCAAAAACATCTTATTCCTCTGTCCTTCAAATTAACATTTGCTTGCACCAACAATACTGCTGAATATGAAGCTCTAATCCTTGGATTACGAGCTGCCTTAGCGCTAAAAATTAAACATCTGTTAGTTTTTGGTGATTCTCAACTTGTTATAAACCAAATTAATGAAGTTTATCAGACCAGAGATGATAAACTGTGCCCATATAAAGCCTATGTTTTACAATTAATGTCTCTATTTGATCAAGTTACCTTGGAAGCTATTCCTCGAACTTGCAACCGTGCAGCTGATGCTATGGCCGTAGCTGCATCTCTCCTACCCTTGGAGTTAGATGACGAATATGCCACTATCATTATTCGTCGACTCCAGGAACCCACTTCAAATAAGTCATGCTTAGAACCTTTGGATGTGTTTCTAATCAATGAAACTACTCCTGAACCTTGGTATACGGATATATTTGATTTTCTCCAAAATGGGACTTTCCCTGCCAATTCTAATAGAAACCGGCGTCGGTTATTACGTAGACGAGCAAGTCGATTTGTAATAATTGGCAATACTTTATATAGGAGATCTTTTGAAGGTATCCTATTAAGATGTTTGAATTTAGAAGAATCCAAATCAGCCTTGAGTGAAGCCCACGATGGATCTTGTGGAGGACACTTCGGTGGTAGTGTCATTGCTAAAAAGCTCCTTAGGATAGGATACTTTTGGCCTACCATGGAGAATGATGCACATGATTATGTGCGCCATTGCGACAAGTGCCAGAAACATCCTGACCTTGTCCATGCGCCTGCACAAGAACTACGAGGCTATTTCATCTCCTTGGCCCTTTTCAAAATGGGGTTTAGATATTATTGGCAAAATCAATCCTGTGTCATCTGATGGACACAAATTCATCATAACCGCCATTGAGTATTTCACGAAGTGGGTTGAAGCTATGCCTTTAGCTTCCTGCACTGGCACACAAGTCTCTAAATTTATTTTTAATCAAATCATTTGTAGGTTCAAAATTCTTGCAAATCTCATCTCTGATAATGGAACTTGTTTCAAAAATAAAGATGTTAAAAAATTATGCCAAAAATATAAGATTCAACATCGTTGGTCCACTCCCTATTATCCTCAGGGTAATGGTCAAGCAGAAGCATCTAACAAAACCTTAATCAAAATTCTCAAAATATTGGTCAATAAAATTGGCCGTGACTGGCACATTCAGTTATATCCGACCTTGTGGGCCTATCGAACTAGTGTTCGAACCCCCCTTGGAACTTCACCTTTTGTTTTGGTTTATGGTGCTTGAAGCCGTTTTTCCCTTTGAATTAGAAGTTCCTTCTTTGGCTCTACTACTTCAAGATACCGAAGTAGGAGATGAATATCGAGCTGGCAGACTCAATCAATTGGAACTCCTAGATGAAAAATGCATCAATGCTTTGGAGCATCTCCGTGCCTACCAAAACAAGCTTAAAAGATCATATGCTAAAAAAGTTCGTCATCGATCCTTTGAGATCGGCGACCTTGTTTTAAAAGAAAATAAAAAAAATACTAATGCAACTAAGGACCTTAAAGGTAAATTTGAGCCCAACTGGCTTGGACCATACATTATCACCTGCTAAATTTGAATCGGGAGCATACAAATTATCTACCTTAGATGGTAAAGAACTTAAAGAACCCATGAACATTTTGCATCTTAAACGTTACTATGTATAAATTTGGTCATTTCATCCTTGTATATATTTGTTTAAAATATTTCAAAATCACTATCTTGTATTTCTTTCAATTTATAAATTCAAAAACACCAAAAACATTCATAATCATCAAAATATTCAAAACTACTTGTTGTATTTATTTATGGCACTTGTTAATTCTTTCAAAAACAAAAAAAATAATAATAAAAATAAAAAAACAACAATATTCTTGACTCTTTCGAAACCAAAACAACATAAAGAAGAAAGAGAGAGTCAACATTCTCAAAACTTCTCAAAAAGTATTTATATATATCTTCTTACAAATGTTGCGGTTATATGTTTCAAATTATTTTGGATAAATTAGCATTTATTTGGAATCCCTCACTTTCACACTCACAAAAATAAATATCTTGATTTTATATGGCATGATTACTAATCTCTCTTATATCAAAGTCCACAAAATTCAATTAAATAAAGTTTGAGCACGAGAGAATTGATCTTGTTATTTACTTAAACCAAGCACATCCTTTCACAATAAAATGATTATATTTGTAATGTCCATGCTATGCTACATAGTAGAAGTGGTTTCTTGAGCGAAAAGTTTCCCCTGCTATCCTATCATGCACATGGTCTAGAATCTTTGAGAATTGGCAAAAGGACAAGCTCACCCCTACCCGAATAAAAATCCCTTGCTCTACAACTAATCCGAGCAAGTATCCCTAGCATAGAACAAAAAGAAAAAGCAAAGTTCAAGAAAAAGAGAAAAAGAAAAATGTTATTTTATATCATTACAACATTATCAAGCAAAAATACAAAAAAAAGAAAAGAAAGCAAAAGCAAAAGCAATAAAATCCCTTTCCCTACCCTTTGAAAAGAAAAGAAGGGTTGATGAGCTTGAATCCTTGGAATTCTCAATTATTCGAAAACTGTGAGGTAAGCCCCATAACAGGTGGTTTGTGCCCAACCTACTTGGCCTTGGGTAACTCCTAGCGTGGCGATATGTCCGTCACATTAGCGACCTTCTTTTGTACAGACCTATGTCTGCTTATGGATTAGCTAGCTCTTGATAATCCGACTTACATAGTAGTCTAGTATGGTTATATGCATCTACATCATGGTTAATGAACACTTATTTGGTTCATTCAAATCACTTGTATCATATTATCTTGCTCAAAACTGGTAAATGAACATAGCAATTGCACACACATTTGTATTTGAGAGATTTTGTGTATCATTATGATAAATCAAGATTGGAAATGAACTCACATATGCACATGGGATTCCTTATAAATCTAACTTTTGTCTTTAAGATACTTTGAAATATTTTTTGCAAATTGTTTGGAATAATTCATTTTCTTCTTTAAAGTACAGTTGTTTAGTATAAAGACAACTACATACATAATAGAAAAAATCAAAATTTCTTTCAAAACCATACAATCAAAACACAAACACACACACACACACACACACACACATATATATATATATATATATATATATATATATATTGTCGACTTTCATGACGATGGTATAGTTCCAAAACCAAAATTGGAATTTTATGCCTAGCGCAAGTCCTCATCTTCATATTTTCTATTTATTAAAAATCAACCATGCAATAAAACTATCTCTTTTTTGATTTCGCGATGATGGTATAAGTCTATACCTACATATTCTATGCCTAGCGCAAACCATTGTACCAATTTTTATTCCCCATTTATTTGAAAATCATGAAAACCATATGACTTAAATCATTATGTTATACAATTATGCTTTTTGACAAAAAGCATGCACATTATCACTATTTCATGTCATTATGTCAACCTTCAATTTTGCAATGATGGTATAATTCCTAGGGAATTATCCAAAAATTTTATCACACTTAGGAATTTATGCCTAGCAAAAATCATTTTAACATTATTTCATGCATACTATTTTTATGAAACTCCGAAAACAAACCATCATCATCATCATTTGCACCATTGCACCAAAGTCTTAAGGCAGTCTCTTAAGCACTCTTTTACTTTTAACAATATTTCTATACTGGGATTAGCTTGACGACCGAGTGAGCGGCGACTCCATGAAATGGTCTATAATAGCGACAATGTCCTTTGAAATTATTGTTAAAAGTCCCTTTTTATTTTTTATCAAATCATCACATCACAAACAACCAATTTGTTCTATCAGATTATTTCATTTAAATTTTTTAAGCATGACATTTCAACCATAATATTTCCAACGACGTAATTACATGAATCATCAAATCAATCAATCAAAACATTAAAAGCATCATAAAAATACATAAGACACAAGTCATATGATCAAAAATATCTCATCTATATATATCAACAATATATATACATCATATCAAAATCGAATCGGTATGCCACAATCTATACCTCGGCATACTCAATCCTCTATCAAAAATAATAAATACTATATATCAATCTATACAGTGCAATCTATAGTAGCTAGCCTCGAGAACCCCTCGAGCTCTCAGCCTCATCTCCTCCCCCACCCTGAGGTGGACGAGGTGGCCCCATCGTAGTATGTGTGGTACTACGAGTCCTAGTCATGGATCGGGATGAAGTCCTTGATGACCCAATCTTGATCGGATCCGCGATGGTAGCCGACAGTGGTAATCTCTCCTCCTCTGGCACCATATGGTGGTATAGTGTCTGATAAAAAGTGATCTGGGCAATAGCCCATGCTAGCTCCCGAGTGCTCGCCCCTCCGCCCCGTGCTCTGAGGCGTGCAATCTCATCTCTGAGCTGTGTAACCTCAGCTCGGTGGCGTGCAGCCTCCTCCTGCAGGGTCTGCACCTATGCCTGGAGACGGACTGTCTCCGCTCGGAGAGTCGCTGTCTCGCTGCTCTCCCCAGTGTCAACACCCTTGCCCTTATCGGGCGATGGTGGCCTCTCTCTCTATGGAGAAGGGGGTCTCTCCTCCCTCCTCTCCCATTGTCGTGGCCTCTGCTGCACCTGTGGTCTCCTCTGCTCTCTCCCGCCGTGACCCTGGGCCGCCTCAATGGCCGCCTGGCACCGCCTCCCCATCCGATGCACAACTACATGAATCGGACCCTGAGCCCTCGTCATCCGAGGAGGGCGGATGCCTATGTACCAGGCATCGTAGCCGTCGGCTACCCTAGCGTCGTCCCCATCCATTGGCTGAATGGGGGCATCATCTGCGTCCTGACTCCAGAAGCGCTGCATATCTGGAGCCCCGCTAACTGTAGTGTTATCCCGGACGGTCTAGGAAAACTCGTAATCCCTGAGAGATGGGATCCCTTGCTGTAGACCGAACTATCGCAAAACTCGGTCGTAGCGGTGGAGCTCCACCTCTCCCCTCTCCATCCTCAGCCAGCAGACTCGCCTGATGCGAGCCAGCTCCTGTCCATCCTCGGCCCACCCTGGATGATCTCCCCAAGGCCTCCGGGTGATGCGGTCCGGGACAAGGTCATCCGGCGAGTCTCTGGGACATCGGCAGATCAATCCGCCATTGTGCCCCTCTCTGGAGCCACCAGTAGAAAACTCGGGGCCTCTCCCCGTCAATCCCTATCAAAGGAAGCCCTACCGGCCTCCGCACTGCAATGTGCTCCCAGCACCAAACCTGTAGTAGCGATGTCATAACCAGACATCGGCCGCCCTTGTATACGACCCCATGCAGGATCCTATACAATCGACATAGAACAAAGCTGCCCCAAGAGAACCTGTAACCATGGTCTCGCATGTCACAGATCACATCTGCTAGCACCCATGGTACCCTGCATCCGCTCTGGTGGCACAGCAGAAGTCCACCTACCACTCCGGCCAAAACCTGTGTGAGTCTGGATGCCCCAGGCATCTGACGCAGTGCCTCGATGTTCACTCTGCCCTTCTCTAGGGCGAAGCTCGGATCGCCACACAACCGCATCATAGCGTGGCCCTGATTGGCCGTAGGAGTGATCAACCGTCCTTGTATGGGGATCCTCAAAATCCTCCATACATCCTCTAGTGTGGGAGTCATCTCCCCTATCGGTAACCAAAAATAGGAAGAACCCGGATACCACCTCTCTGCCAGGGTTGTCAGTAGCCCCATGTCCGTAGAAACTTGTGGCATCTCTGCCACATCTGTAAGCCGACCTATGCTAGCTGATCCCGCTCTGCTTGTGATAGAGCGGCCAAGTCATCTCTCAACCCATCGTATTTCCATTCTCTGCTCTTTAGTAAACCTCTCTGCAACATAAACAACAACACAATAAAAAATCATTAATAAAAACTCAAGTGATTAATAATGCAAGTAAAATCAGTTCAATTTTATACAAATGATGATATCGTCCACTATTGGACGATATCGTCCCAAATTTGAGCAAAATCGTCTCCGATTTCGCAAGCCGAAATCGTCCCTTATTTGATGAAATCGTCCCCCTTTCGCCGATTTCGCCCTTAGACGAAATCGACGAACTTGAGACGATTTCGTCGAAATCGGGACGATTTCGTCCCGACGACGTCGACGGCCCAAAAACGGCCGCGATGCTCAAAATTTATTTAAAATCCATCTAAAAAGCATGTAAATTCAACTTAAACCATTCTAAACTAAGTTTAGACTCTTACCCGTAGCCCGTGTCGGACCTCTGTCGATACGTGCACTTGTCTCGACCATTTTGCAAAGGAAATGGATTAAAAAGGAAAAAAAGGAGTAAAAATGGATTTGGGGTTTTCCCTATTTTTCTTAATTTTATTCAAAACACATTTAAAATTTTGCTTTTTCGCGTTTTTACCTCAAACGTTCGATTTGGGTAAAAACACGGAGGGGGCACCATAGTAAGTCGTCGTACGATTCGACCAAGAATCGTCGCCTAAAAATGGGAATAATTTTTGCTTTCTCGTAGATCGAGAAGAACTCATCTTTAACGCATTTTCTTCAGAAAATTCGCTAAAGAGGGGGCAAAATGTAGCACCCTAAAATTGGCGCAGTAAAACCTTAATAATTACACTTACTCTAGTAAATAATTCAAATTCAAATTTTAACCTCCAAAACCGCTCCCAAACCGCCGCTTAATCCGTTTCCTCATTTCTCGTGCCATTTTTAGAGTTTGTTTTGACCGTTTGACGATATCGTCGCCGATCAGACGATATCGCCTCAGATCGGACGATTTCGTCTAGGCTAGGACGTCCAGACGATCTTGTCCCAAAACTGATTTTTCACAATTAGTCTCTGTTCCAACGGCGTCTCTAATCCGGGCAGAAGCGTGTCTACGCCGTTAGAGACCCTCCCCGTTGGAGATCTCCCAAATAGGGATGATCTCCAACCTCCTAACCTCCCTCCTAAGCCTATTTAATCCTAGGCCCTCCCCTTAGCATCCCCCTGGCTGAAATTCCCTGTAACTCGAATTCTACACGCACTAGACCATCTTAAAACATTGTTTGCATTCGCATTTTTTCAAGTTTGTTTGCAGGAACTTCATTGTTTTTCAGCCGGAGCAAGCTCAGTTCGTCTCAGACGATCTCGTACAATCTCGGACGATCTCGACCCAATTCGAGACGATTTCGACTGCAGTCCACATTGGGGGCAATCAATGCCCAGAGTTTGCATTTCTTCATCCTTTTTTTGTTGTATTATTCTGCATTTAGTTAATTCTATGGTTATTCTTTATTATTCTGCATCTTGGAGTTCACCCATGTAGCTTTAATGCATAATAAAAGCATAAATTGTCATTAGATCGGTATAATGCATTCGTGTTTTTGCTTATTATCATCATTTTAATGTTCTTACTGTCATTTTATATCATTACCCTCTGTTATCATAGTTGCATTCTCTGTATTTTGCATCTATTTTTCTGTTTGCAGGTCTCTGACGAATTCGTCTGATGAATTCGTCAGATCTCAGACGATCTTGTCAGATAGGAGACGATCTGATCGAATTCCAGACGATCCTGACTACTTCAAAAATTAGAACCTTCATCAGACATCCGGATCAGGTATGGGTCTTTAATCCATCTTGTTCTTTCTATTTTTCTGTCCAAATCTATTTCTGTCTTCATTTAAATCTGCATTTCATATAGAATAGCTTAGACGCATTTTGGCCAAACCTAGGACTTGGATGATTAAAGCTAAAACTGAACACATCAAACACATTCCCAACCTAGGCGTGGAAACTGCCATTCAAACGTTTCCTGGTGAACCCACCATCCGTCGAAAAATCACCATAATACACCTCCCCTGAGAGGCGGGACCTTCGCAAGGCCTCTCAGTCCGAGGTACCGCGCCATCCTTTTCCCATCCCCCTTTCGGGCACGGATCCTATAGCCTGAAGGTAAGGATGCGAAAAATTTGGAGCGATACACAAGTTCATCAATAATACTGAGATAATCACGAATATTTTCATCATATCTCATTCTTAAGTTCTCAAATTCTCCTTTGAGATTTCTAATATTAGCTTTCCTGACACATTTCTCACCCTCATATATGTCATGTAGTAGATCCCACATATCTTTTGTTGTTTTACAATCCATAACCTTCATAGATTCTAATCTAACCAATAATTTTATAATTGTATTTATAGCTCTTTAATTTGCATGCGTTATAAGCTTACCTTTCTTATCTATAGGAGGATTTACTATAGAATCATATCCAAGTTCCACTGCATCCCAAACTTCATTTCCAAGTGCCATCAAGTGAAATCTCATCAGCATACACCAATACAAGAAGTCACTTCCATCAAATAATGGTACTACATTATTGAAGGACCCATCCTTTTGATCCTTGTGATCCATTGTGTTCTTAGACTACTTTTCCTTCAAGCTTTCAAACTCTTCAGAAGGAACCCGCTCTTATACCAATTGAAGAACACAAGATTAAATTAATATGGGGGGTGAACAGTATAATATCACCTTTTAATTTTCTTTTCAATTCAATATTATGCAGTGTATAGATAGCAGTATCAATATAAGTAATCAAATCAATGCACAAAACACCATCCACAAAAGTGACAACAATTTACGTGGTTCACCCAATGCGTGCTACTCTATGGAGAAAATATTTTCCTAAAACTTTCTCAATCAATCCCTTGGGAATACTTTCCAATTACAATGTTTATGGACATTTGTCCAAAGGAGATGTTGATCCCCTAAATCTCAAGTTCATGGATATCTTCCATAGGAGAACTCTTTCCCCTTCTGCTCTGGCTAGTGATCTTCTAGAGGACTCTCTCTCTCTACTGCATTGACTGGTGGATCTCTCTCCACTTGAAGACTCCTCACTAATATTTGTATTTAATTGTCCTGGTTGCTAGATCTCTATCCACTGAGACTCTATCTTCTATACTCTATCACATCCAAAGCTCTGTCAATAGGTTCACTCAGAACCTCCTCAAATCTACTCAATAGGCTCACTCAAAACCTATTCAAATATGCTCAATAGGCTCACTCATAACTTGCTCAAATCTTATCAATAGGCTCACTCAGAACCTGCTCAAATCTGCTCAATAGGATCACTTAGAGCCTGCTCAAATTTTCTTAATAGGCTCACTCAGAACCTGCTCAAATATGCTTAACAGGCTCACTGAAAACCTACTCAATTCTTCTCAATATGCTCACTCAGAACCTGCTCAAATTTTCTCAACAAGCTCACACATAACTTGTCCCAATCTTCTCAATAAGTCCTCTCTAGGACTTGCTCAAATATACATAGGAAGCTTTCACAAAAGCTTACACAAAAATAGTCCACAAGCCTTCTCAAAGAATTACCTCAAATAAGCTCAACAAAATCTCAACTCAACCTCATAAAACTATAAGGAGAATTTTTAGAGACTCAATATGTTCTATACTCAAATCCCAATCTCAATTCAAAGCAATATCAACTCAACTCAATCTTATAGAAGCATAAAGAGAATTGTTAGAGACTCAATATGTTCTATACTCAAATCCCAATATCAACTCAAAGTAATCTCAACTCAGCTCAATCTTAACTCAATATCATAGAAGCATAAAGAGAATTGTTAGAGACTCAATATGTTCTATTCTCAAGGCTCAATCTCAACTCAATCAGAATATAGAATAGTTTTTTTCATGGAACTTGAACAACCACTACATGTAACCACTTGACTAGGCTCATTCAACTCTACTCAACCAATAACTTTAGGAAACAACTCTTTCTCAAAAATTCTAGTCCAAGAATGAATAAACTAACTCAAAATATTTCCAACAATGCTCAACAATAAATCTTACATAACAATGATACTCATGTTCTTTTCTAACTCAAGTTCAAGTTATTTTCTTCACCCATTGTCTTCAACAACAATGCTAATAAGACAAGGTTTTAATCACAACTCTCAATTCAGAAAACCTTGAAGCATAAACTCAAAGTGCTTCACTCAACCAATGGTCTAAACAACAATGCTTATCAAACAAGGTTTAATAAAAAATCACAATCCAGAAAACCTTGAAGCATTAACTCAATCGCTTTTGAAAAGGAAACCACAATCAATCTTTTTCACTCCAATGATATTTCAAAAATCAACTGCCCAAGTAAAATCAATGGAGAGTATTAATCATTCCTGTTTGATGCCTTATGAGTTTTCCACTAAATTTGTCACACTCAACACACTTTCTTTTTCAACTCTTAACAAGGGTTAGAGATCTTGAGTAATAACACAACAATAATATCCAAATAACACCTTATTACTCCTACTTTATTTTAACATCCACCAAAGTTCTTTTTAAAATAAAACCCTTACTCAAAATAACATTCACTAAAACGAACTTTATCAAAAGCCCTTATTACTCCTAAGAATTTTAAAAATCATAATTAAAAATAATTTATAACTCAAACAGCCACCATGACCTTAATCCCTAAGGTTACTCAAAAAATCCCCTTATCACTCCACCTTAGGCAATCCAAACAAAATATTAATAAAAACCTTAATACCTTCCTCAAGGGAAATTGAACCCTTGTCTTGCCCCAATGCGAATGCCCTAGCCACGACCAAGCTACCACACAAGCTGCAAGATCATTGGTTAAAAAGAAGCACCACCACTTCTTATCCTTCACCCTCTTTCACCAAGCGAAAAGTATGCACTTTGGGCGCTACAATAGAACAAAGCCAAAAATGATGCTTGTGGGGATTGAACGTACAACCTCCTTGTCATTAACACCTTTGCACAACCCAAGCTGCCACTAGGCCACACTTCCTAATGCATTTTGGGAAGTGGTCACTGTCTCCCTTTAATGTTCGATGCGTCACTTAAATGAAAAACACAAGCTCTTTTTCTTTGCAAATACCAAGCACAAATATCAACGAGCAAGGATGAATGAATTAAAAAATTCAATGGCATATTTATATGCCTTCCCTTTGATTTAGAAACGTCAGCGTTTTTGAAACTTCCTTCATGACGTTGGTGGATAAACTTTTAATTTTAATTTTAAAATTAAAATTAAAATTTTAAATAAATTAAAATTTAAACTAAATATTTAAAATTAAATATCTCCATCATCGGGGCACCTTTTTCGATGAAAAAAAAAACCAACTTGGATTTTAATAAAAACCCATTTCAAATCTTCCATTCATGGTTTTAAATAAAAACCTTTTGCTAAGCTTCCCTTGAAGCTCCTTTTGGAACCAAATGCCATGCATCACTTCTTGAACCTTTGATCAAAAACCTTTGCTTCTCATGAAGCTCTTTGTGAAACACAAACTTAGTCTTACTTACGTAGATCCTTTTAACATCAATGAAAAATCTTATCTTAGGGACTCAAAATGTCCAACATCAAAATATTTTAGTTGGATTAAGGATGTAAGAGACTAATGCAATTTCCAAATTCTAATCAATTAATGTTTTGATCCTTCAATTTTGAATGGTTCAATTTTCTAAATTCCAAGAAAATAAAATTTTAAGTAGTATACCTTATAACTACCTAATTTGGAATTTTATATAGTCATAATATTTGTAAATTAATATTTCAATTTTTCCAATGTTCAAAACCTTATATATCCTAAATTAATATCAAGAAATTCATAATATATTCTAGGATATACTTCCTTTGCTAAAATTGCTTTTTTACTCTTCTAAGGTTGATAGTTTAATGCATTAATAAATAAATTTAAACCTTGTATTAGGCACTTTATAACTTCCTAAACTTAGGAAAGCAAATATTAAATAATGTAAAGCTTTTACCTTCCTTGTAAAGTTTATTGTGCAAGTTGATTGGTCTATGGAGTGACTCTATAATTCAAGCACATATTTTTTGTCTCCTGTATATGACAGAGATCAACCAATGTTCATGGATGCCTTCTCTTCATCCTTAATGGTGCTTTGACTCCCTTATTTAATGCTTTACTTCATAAATTTTGTTCTCTCTCCCTCTCTCAACTTAGACTTACACGATTTAATGGATGTTGTTCCTTCTTTATGTTTTGGTTGCATGGTGCATACATTTCTTGGGTCAATATCGGTTACGTTATTGATGAGAACTCTTGTCATCCTTGCAACAATTATGATTCATTCTAGATTTCAAATTATTATTTAAATTCTCATGATGGGTATTACTTTTTCATGGGCACTCCCTTCCTATGGCGTTAGAACAAATATGAGGCACCTTATTTTGTTGTGCCAAGTGGTACAAGATGCCTTGTGTCTAGATTGCAAGTGGCACTCCTTTCCCTTGCATGTAATGAGACCTTCAACATATTTTATTCCCTAAATACTTCTTGCCAACGAATGCACTATGAGTTTTGTCTTCAACACTTTCTTCCCAAGTGAATAGTGATGCAACGAGGTTGGATCTAGCTACAACGGTTCTATGGTGCTCCAACACTACCCTCTACGATGATGATTTAACTCCAAAAATGGTGGTTCATTTATTGCTTGGGTAATATACCTTTATTTTTACCTTGTAGATTGCTTCTTAATGCTTACAATGTGTTTTCCTTAGCACTGATCCTTACTCCATCGGTATGCATGGATGATAGCCTTCTTTACAGACCCTTTGTGGTATCTTTTACGTAAATATACAATATTTAATGGTCTCCTTATGTAGGTATTGATGCTGCAAGTTAATGCTACTATAGGAACTAGATTAAATGATGAATATGGTGTTTTTAGACACCTTGAAACTCATCTAATGTGAGCCCTTTGTTGGCTTTCATTCCTGACTATAATTTTTCTCTACAAACTTTATAATTTGGCTGATTTTTAGATGTAGTTTGCTAGCTATTGCAGTATCTTTCAGACACTCTAGATTTATCTTATTTTACTACATATGCTAAGAATATTATGGTGCAAGAATCTAATGCAAACAACTTTGTAATATTTATAATAGAATACCTTAAATTTTCACCTATATTTTGAGATCTTTAATTTTCCTTTTGCAATATTTCTCTCTTCCTGGATATGGAGGCTCCTTTGCTCTACTTATTGAGAGAAAATAATGATATAATGTTGCCCTACTTACTAGACAACTTAATCCTCTATATCCTTTCCTTGGTTAACTTAACAATAATGAATCCAAGCTTTTAATCAGGCAACTAAAATGCTCTTTTTGGATGGCTTAAATTTGCACTAATTTTTACCCTTCACTAAAATACTTAGTGCACCTTTACTAACTATTATGATGTAATAGTAATCTATCCTTATTACTTCTATACATGAACTCTTAATCTATGAAACCTTCTCCTTGTAACTTTTAAACTCTAAAATGGTGCTTAATGAAACTTAATAATGAACCGAATGAGTAATGTTCAAGTAATAAAATTTTTGCACCAAATTTGCTTACCACAATGACCTCTGTAGATGATGGTTATCTTGGTGATTTGAATCATCTAATTTCTACCTTGTAATGGATGAAATCATAACTTTTCCTTGCTATAAAAAATAGTTCCTATTTGTAACCCTAAAAAACTCCTTTAACTTGATGCTTGAAGAGTGTAGTTTGATGGCTTTAACTCTTCTCCAAAATTTTACACTCTTCTTGCCAAAATATTTTACTTTTGGGCTTGTTATCAGATGGCACCAATTGTCCTAAATTATTCAATCTACAACTCTACAAATATTGTAGTATTCAATCTTCTACTAGATTTTTTTCTGGAGTCTCTACCTCCTTCAACCTTTCTTTAGGTTCCTTTGTAGCTTACTGATGCAGGAGCATCCAGTGGCGGCCGAACAATCTTGCATCTTCAAGAAAATTTCTAAGTGTTTGCCTTGGTGTCGTGAAATCGCGACAGAGAAAGTGTCGCGATATCACAACATGTCACAAAATCGTGACTCAGGAAGGAGAGAGAAGGTGCAGGGCAAAAATAGTTGTGATTTCACGACATGTCGCGAAATCGCGACCAGAAGCAAGAAGGAGTAGAAGCATGGTGAAAATGTCATGATTTTGCGACATGTCGTGAAATCGTGACACAAAAGAGCAGCCGATGGAAGACTAGGTAATGTCACGATTTCGCAACATGTTACAAAATCGTGACAAGGAGCAAGGCAGCTGAGGGAAGACTGGGGAATGTCACAAAATCATGACAAGGAGTAGGGCAGCCGAGGGAAGAATTGGGAATGTCACAATTTTGTGACATGTCGTGAAATCATGACTGTCGTGAAATCGTGACAAGGAGCAGGGCAGCCGAGGGAAGACTTGGGATGTTGCGATTTTGTGACATGTCACGATTTCACGACTATCGTGAAGTCACGATAAGGAGCAGGGCAGCCGAGGGAAGAATTGGGAATGTTGAAATTTTGTGACATGTCATGAAATCGCGACAAGGAGCAGTCAGCTGGGGGGAAGACTTGGGAATGTCGCAATTTCATGACATGTCATGAAATTGTTATTGTCACGAAATCGCTATAAGGAGCAGGAAAGCAGGGGGAATCCGAAGGCAATGTCGCGATATCGTGAATTGAAGTCAAGAAAGGCAGTGATGGAGGAAAATGTCATGATATCGCGACCAAAAGGGAGGAGCACAGGGAAGCCAAAATGTCACGATATCGCGACATGTCGCGATATCGCGATCGAAAGAGAAGAGGAAGAGGAAGAGGAAGAAGATGTCACGAAATCGTGATAGGCTGCATTTTCAGGGGCCGTTACAGAATGACACATGGCAGCACAAAACAATATGTGGCACTAAGGTGCAGTGAAAATAGGCGCAGACGAACAGTTAACGAAAGACGTTACGCAAGCTACAAAGGACGTTATGGATTGCATTTATGGGGCAGAAAAAGATGAACAGTCGTGGTAGAAATGAATCAAAGGGCTGCTAGATGGAAGACGAAGAGGCACGCCCAAAAATTTATAAAAGGATGAAGCAGAGGTGTGTACAGGGGTTGGATAACTGCAGTTGTAGAGTTGCACAGTCATGTTGCAGAGTCGAGGTTCGAGAGCCATTCTGAACCGGCTTGAGTGCTTTTCCTTCCATAGTTGCAGAGTGAGAGATCTGCAACAGAGAGTGAGAGAACTGTGCCTGTGCGCTAGTTAGTGAAAGAACTAAGCCTGAGAGCTAGTTTCTGTAAAGCCTACGGGGTGTTATTGTAATCTTTGCAAGTTATTTAATGAAACGTCGGGATTTCATTTTCTTGTAAAGCGTGTGTTCCAATTTTTTGCATGAAAATTTGGATTTGGTAGGTGGCAATTTTCATGTCCCCATCAAGTGGTATCAGAGCTAGAAGTTCCTGAGTGTGTAACAGATTGCCGGACGTGAGGCAGTTACACCAGGATCTGTGGGAGAGCTTTGTGAGAGGAGTGAGAAGAATGCCACCATGAAGAAACCATGGTGGTGGGAGAGATATGAGATCTGAAGATTCACAGTTACGGATGTTCAGATCTTTGTAGAGGCAAGTGAAAGCCCTATAAGAGGAGCTGCTCAGAATGAATTTGTAGAAGCAAGAGGAGCTACGTAGAAAGCATGAAGATAAACTGAGAAGTAGAGGCCAGGAAACAAAGTTGAAGCGGACTGCAGAGGTAGGTGAATGTCTGGAAGTATTACAGAAGGCGGTGACCAGACAACACAGAAGTGAAGGTCACTTCTCCATCAACCCCGGGTGTCTGATGCAGGAGCATCTAGTGGCGGTCGAACAATCTTGCATCTTCAAGAAAATTTCTAAGTGTTTGCCTTGGTGTCATGAAATCGTGACAGAGAAAGTGTCGCGATATCGTGACATGTCACAGAATCGCGACTCAGGAAGGAGAGAGAAGGTGTAGGGCAAAAATAGTCATGATTTTGCGATATGTCGCGATTTCATGACATGTCACGAAATCATGACCAGAAGCAAGAAGGAGCAGAAGCATGGTGAAAATGTCATGATTTCGTGACATGTCACGAAATCGCGATGCGAAAGAGAAACTAAGGGAAGACTGGAGAATGTCATGATTTCGTGACATGTCATGAAATCATGACTGTCATGAAATCATGACAAGGAGCAGGGCAGCCGAGGGAAGACTAGGGAATGTCGCGATTTCATGACATGTCGCAAAATTGTGACTGTCGCAAAATCGTGACAAGGAGCAGGGCAGCCAAGGGAAGAATTGGGAATGCCACGATTTCGTGACATGTCACAAAATTATGATAAGGAGCAGGGCAGCCGAGGGAAGACTTGGGATGTTGTGATTTCACAACATGTCGTGATATCACGACTGTCATGAAATCATGACAAGGATCAGGGCAACTGAGGGAAGAATTGGGAATATCATGAAATCATGACAAGGAGCAAGGTAGCCGAGGGAAGAATTGGGAATATCACGATTTCGTGACATGTCACGAAATCATGACTATCGTGAAATCATGACAAGGAGCAGTCAACCGGGGGGAAGACTTGGAAATGTCACGATTTCATGACATGTCATGAAATCACAACTATCACGAAATTGTGACAAGGAGCAGGAAAGCAGGGGGCATCCGAAGGCAATGTCGCGATATCGTGACATGTCGCGATATCGTGACTTGAATTCAAGAAAGGCAGCGATGGAGGAAAATGTCACGATATCGCAACATGTCACGATATCGCAACCAAAAATGGAGAAGGAGCGCAGGGAAACCAAAATGTTGTGATATCGTGACATGTCGCGATATCGTGACCAAAAGAGAAGAGGAAGAGGAAGAGGAAGAAGATGTCACGAAATCGTGACAGGCTGCATTTTCAGGGGTCATTATAGAATGACACGTGGTAGCACAGAACAACACGTGGCACTAAGGTGTAGTGAAAAGTTGGAGCCATAGGAACTTTGGAGCTTTCCTTACAAATCTTAGGTGCTTCTTTGCTTTCATCTTTTAGAACTTCCTTTCTTTTTGAGTGTGATTCCTCAAACCTAAAATATGGGACCTTTGGTGCTTTGAAACCTTTCCAAAACTTGTACAACTTATCCTTGGAGTCTTTCATGGATAACCTTAATGAAAAAACTTCATGTTCTAATATTTCACATTCTTGCTTCCTTACCTTTAATTGTTCAAGCATATCTTCTTCAATTTTCTTTTCCTCTTCAACCAATATTTTTAGATCAATGAGATCTTTTAGGAGCTTTGCCTTCATCTTCTCATCCTCTTGTGCTTGAGCCTTTAGTATTGAGTTTTCTCTTTTTATTTATTCAAAAGCTTTTTTTGACACTTTCTTTTCTTCATGATCATAACTGTTCCTTTTTTCTTATTCATGATAAATTCTTACTTGAGATTCCTTATTTTGATATTCACTAGGAGCTTCTTCTTTTTCACTGATTGAGAGACTTTCATTATTGCTGCTAGAAGCACTGTTTGCTTCTTCGATATACAACATCTTCTTGTCATACCTACCTTGTTCATACATGTTTTACTTTTTTTTTTATTCTTGCATTCATCTTCACTATTTTGATTGTGCTTGTCTTCCTTGAGTTCCATTTCATATTCACTATCATTGAAGCCATTGCAATAACCTGAGACATGATCGAGTTGACCACAAGAAGAATATTATTCTTTTGAAACCTTGAATGCTACCTTTTGAGCAACAATATCTTTGAAAATCCAGTCAAGTTCCATTTCCTCTCTATTGCTGCTATACCCATTTTGTGGACAATAAAATGCCCTATGACCAAGCTTACCAAACTCAAGACATATTACTAATTTTTCTTCTTCCTTTTTTTTTTTAAAGCAAAAAACCCCTTGCAGGGCTGCCTTGGTCTAAGAGACCATGAATAGGGGGTTCTACACCGTCAAATTCACCCGAGGGTTGCACCCAGCCCTACCCGTACCAACATTATCAATTGGATTTTGGGTACCCAATTCAGATTTTTGGTAGGGTGGATTCTTCTTCCCTTCTTAGATCTTAAAGATCAGATTCATTTTTATTCTTAGATATCATGGTTTTTATTTTACCTTTCTTTTCCATGTGTGTTCTTATAGAATCTGCCTTCAAGTTATTAGCCTTTTCAAAGGAACCGACTCTGATACCAATTGAAGAACACAAGCTTATACTAAGAGGGGGGTGAACAGTATAAGATCACTTTTTACTTTCTTTCCAAACCAATATCAATTAATGTCCTTAATTGCAAGAGCATATGTCACCACACACAATTGAGACATAAGATTTAACGTGGTTCCCCCAATGTGATGTACTCCACGAAGAAAATATTTTACTAAAACTTTCTCAATCAATATCTTTGGGAATCACTCCCAATTACAATGTTTATGGATATCTATCCAAATGAGATGTTGATCCCCTAATCTCAAGTTCATGGATCTATTCCATAAGAGAAATCTTTCCCCTCCTGCTTTGGCTATGTGATCTTCTAGAAGACTCTGTCTCTCTACTGCACTGACTGGTGTACCTCTCTCCACTTGAAGACTCCTCACTCAAATCTTTCTTCAAATGTGCTGGTTGCTATATCTCTATCCATTGATACTATGTCCTCTGTATTTTGTCCCCTCCAAAGCTCTATCAATAGGCTCACTAAGAACCTGATCAATAATCTCACACAGAACTTGTCAAATTTGTGCTAGCAAGCTCACCAAGAACTTGTCCAAATCTACTCTAGCAAGATCACCAAGAACTTGCCCAAATCTGCTTTGGCAATCTCACCAAGAACTTGCCCAAATATGCTCTAGCAAGCTCACCAAGAACTTACCCAAATTTGCTCTAGCAAGCTCACCAATAACTTGCCCAAATATGCTCTAGCAAGCTCACAAATAACTTGCCAAAATCTGCTCTATCAAGCTCACTAAGAAAATTTCCAAACACTGTCCTCAAATATGTCCCAACACTATCCTCAAATTTATCCCAACACTGTCTGCAAATCTATCTCAAAGGCCTTATCAAAGGCTCAATCAATCATGCTCAAGTAGTACTTAAAATGAACTCAACAATGAATGGCAATATACTCTTAAATGAATGACAATAATGGTCCACAATGCTCTCAACTCAACTCAACTCATAGAAGCATAAAGAGAATTGTCAGAGACTCAACATGTGCTAATCTCAATCTCAAATCAACTCAAATCAAATAAATCTCAACTCAAATCAACTCAAATAAACTCATATAAGCATAAAAAGAATTTTTGGAGACTCAATATGTTCTAACCTTAATCTCAACTCAACATAGAATGATGGAATAGTTTGTTTTATAGAACTTGAACAATCACTTCACACATCACTTGACTAGGCTCAATCAACTCAAATCAACCAATCATCACAAGGGATAACTATTTATCACACAACCCTAGTGCAAGTATGTATCAACCAACTCAAATGTTTCAAACAATGCTCAACCACAAATCTCACATTACAATGATACTCATGTTCTTTACTAACTCAAGTTCTTTCACAACCAATGGGCTTCAATAACAATGTTTATAAAACAAGGTTTAACCTCAACACTCAAACTAGAAAACCTTAAAGCATTAAACCAATCACTTTTGAAAAGGAAACCACAATCAATCCTTTTTTTTCCAATGATATTTTCAAAAATCAATCACCCACATAAGTCAAATATTGCCCATACCTTTTTGATGCCTTATGAGTTGTCCACTAAATCTGCCATACTCAACACACTTTATTTTTCCAATCTCAACAAGGGTTAAAGGTCATGAGTAATAACACAATAATCAAAATAATATCTCAATAACACCTTATCTCTCCAACTTTAAAGCAATAAGCAATATCCTCTCAATTAATCACAAAACCCTTTATGCAAAATAATACCCAAAAATCTTAATAATAAATTAATTAAGATTTTACCCTGATAAAGCAATAATCACACCACATTATGTTTTAACAATACAACAAAATATACACTTTTATTTTATACCCCTTATATCTCCCTAACTTAAGCTTTTTGAATTAAAAACTTTTATCTCTCCATACCTCACAAATTAATATTTCAAATAACCTCCTTTATCACACCCAATTTGTAATTTTATCAAACAGTAACAATTGGGCATACCTTATTCGAATTCGCTGTTATTAATCTTAAGACCTCAGATAAACCATTGGGCATACCTTATTCGAGTTCGATGTTATTAATCTTAAGACCTCAGATAAACCTCGAGTCATACCTTTCAAAAATATACGCAGTGAATCGAACCTGCGTCACTGTTTGCCTTTAGATCTTAACTGTTGCTAGCTATCCAAATGGACAATGCATCCTCTTGGATACTACTAGGCGTATACCGGACAACTTATTTCTTCCTCCCTATTTGCCGTAGAGTACGTCACTTCCTTGAACCTGTACTGCGCCAAGACGAATCTTTGAACATGCGTAAACTGTATGATATTATTCTGCCTTTCCATTTGCGTGCGTTATGATCAAGGGTTCACTTGCTTACTGTTGTCATCGAAAAATAATTTATCTCGACACTCCTTATAACCGACAGATCTATCCTTTTGAACATGCATCACTTATCGTTGCCCAAATTGTTTTACTTTATCTTTATCTTTATCCTTCTTGGAAAGTGCGAAACCTCTGTACTCTACTCAAACACGGATTTCGATCATAATGTTTTTGTCGGATTATTAATCTTCGCAAAGAACATTCTTTTCAAAGTTTTAGGGGCTTCTTCAAATAGGGTATAACTTGTAATTTAAAAGTCGTTGACCCTTTAAAATAATATTGTTTTCTTCATGAGTGACGTCGGAGCCTTATTAAACGAGCCCTCCTTTTACTTTAGCGCTCAAGCTATAAACGTTAGATTAAAATATTAAAATATTTAAATTTAAATTATTTAAATATCCAATTTAAATAATTTAAATATTTAAATAATTTAAATCTTTTAAACCATAGTCTTAAACCTCCTTTGGACCTCTAGTGATGGGCTTTATTGAATCCTCCTTAGGTTTAAATAAAACCTTTTATTTTATTTTGCATAATATTTAAAACTATTATGAAGTTCTTTGGCCATAAACTTTTGTATGGACCTCTAGTGATGGGCTTTATTGAATCCTCCTTAGGTTTAAATAAAACCTTTTATTTTACTTTGCATAATATTTAAAAATATTATGAAGTTCTTTGGCCATAAACCTTCGTATTGTTCCTTGACATATTCATTGACATCAATGAAGAATTCATCTGCTGACATCAATTATCCATGTGACATCAATGACAACATAAAATACCTCAAATTAACTCAAATTTCCAACACGAGAATCCTCCATTCACACTAGATGAATTTTAGCAAGTAACATACAAAAATGAGCTAAAATGATTATAAATATGGGATATACTAGAGGGAACTTAGGAAAAATGTCATCAAGGATACGCAATCCCCCACAAGTAGAGTGAATACCACAAAGAGTAGCCCTTAGAGCCAACACCACTAAGTCCAAGAAGATAGACCCTACCTAGTTTGTGTCAGAATCTTCCAAGTTCTCAACTCAATTGAAACATGCAAAAGAGGCTAAAACTATGCAAATAATAAACCAAGTTGCAAAACATAGTGGTGAAGCAAAAATAAGCTTAAGTGAATAATTGCAACACAAATAGGGATATTTTCAAACAACAATTGAAGTAGGCACTAGCCAATCGGATGAAGGAGAAACTCCTCATCCTAAGTTGTAACCTTTTGATCCCTTGAGTCTATTGAAGGAACCAAAAATAGTGAAATGGAAAATCTCCCCTTTGAACTAGCAAGAGAAGAGAGTAAAAAGAACCAAGAGCTAGAGTACCATTTTGATAATGTAGGTTGTAGCCACACCATCTCAGAAGCAATATTGGGTGTAAGTAATAGGTACATTATCTCAAATCCCTACTACTACTTCTTCTACTCTCTTTATAAACTCTACTATCCTCTCTAATTAATATCCATTAAATAATTCTCCTCTACATTAATTTTTCTAAGAATAAGTAGCACCTGATTCACCTCCCACTACATCCATCTCACAATTACAAACCCCCCATAAAAATCGCTTCATCAATTCAGAAATTCCCATTGTCCTCATTTATTTTTCTCCAATACATATTCACTACATAACCACCTTCCAATAATCTAACCTCGGGTATCTTGAATTAGTTCAAATTAGCTAATTTGAATACTTATAAATTGTTGGAGGAATTTTTTTCAAGAAAATAAAAGAAGATGACATCACCGAGGGTAATGAACATAGTGGATCCAATTGCGAATAAGCAAATAAGGGTAGTATTTATTCCAAAAGTAGACAAGCCTAGGTCTCAAATTATGTCTATACAATATTACATGGTGATGTAGAAAATAAATATTGCTAGGGTCCCATTGGAGGACACCTTCCATAGTTCTCAATCCCAAGTTAACATGATGTACCTCCAAGGAGACAAGTTAAGAGGAAAATATAATAGGATGAAATAGAAAGTAACTCAACAAGAGAAAACACTACAAGAGGAAAAATTAAAATAAGTTTTTGTATTCTAAGGTCAAGTAGTTGTAGTTAGGCCTCATGGTATATTCAACTCTAGGGCAATTCTAGGAAAGGGATAAAATTATTTAGGTTTTATAAGAGCAAATGTAGAGTTTGCAACTAGAACTAGATCAAGAGAAGAAGAAAGAACAAGGTCCTCACTTCTCTCGAGAAGCATTGATACAACATAAGAAGAAAATTTGGAAGGAAATCCTTCAAAAGTCCTTCGAAGCATATCCAATTATTGACTATTTGATTTTCAATATAAAGGTTGTGAAAACCACACATACAAATCTCACAAAGGCTTAAGCTAAAATATATAACAAAGTAGAGTTGGAAGAGTGTATCCTCAAACTTTCTAAGAAATGATTCAATCCTTAACTAGTGGTTACTACAAAAAAAGACTAGAATGAGTCAATATACATAGCCCAAGAAGTGACAAAAGGTAATCAATTATTGCAACAAGAATAAGATATTATCAACAAGTTAAGAAAAAAGGAGAAAAATGATGGCTCCCACAAATGAGACTAGAGGCATTCTTTCAGATGAACAAGATAAATTTCATACCATTCAATAACAATAATTTTAGATTGGGCTAAATTCTAATAATGAAGGAGAATTTATTCAATGGCCAAAACGTGTTGAAGAAACTCAAATTTTTGAATTTTTGAATCGGTTAGCTATAACATAGGTAAAACTCCAAGAGCAAGCTAGGATATATAATGATCATTTGTATAAAATGGTATTTCAATTGAAAATAATAAATACCAACGTCAAAACAATCAAATATCCAACTCTAGATTCCTAGAAAATAGTCTATCAAGTATTACAGGTAATAAAATATGCCTTAGCTAATCAAGGGACTAGTGAAGATGAAAAAGAAGAAGAATCAATAGGGATAGAGCATGAACAATAAGTGTAGGATGAATATACAAGAATTCCAATAACTGAGACTTTAAGATTTAAATCTTGTTAGAAAGCATATGACACATAAGTACATAAGAAGGATGTACAAAGCCCATAACGTGACACCTTAGTACCTTGATGATGAAAGCAAACACATGGTAGTTAAGTGGGAAAGACCTTGCTAGTGGAATCCTACTGGGTATATAAAGAGAAAGCATGCAAGTAAATTAGTTGCACAAGGTATAATATTTTTTGAAAATCTACCAGCTAGGAAAAAGACACCCATAGTTATTACAAAGTTTAGCTGGCATAGTCATCAATACAATATCTAAACATGGGCCTAAGACAAGGCAATTTTTTTTTTGGATTTATAATATTTTAAGCAACAAGGCAACCATGCATACTCCTAAAGTACCAGGTTTTTGTGTAGTTAGATGTAATTTTGAAGAGGAATACCTATGTAATTTTGATAAAAATAAGATAACATAGAGTAATAAAGAAGGTTTACTACTAAGCACCTAGAATATTTACCTAAGGTATCTTGCCTATATTTGAAGTAGCTCTTAGTTGTGGTGGACTATGCACAAAGGAATTTTATTTTTATGTGAAGAAACTTCAGTTAGGTATCATCACTCTTTTTTTCCCTTCCTCTTCTCATGTTTTGCTACCATTTTTGTTTTGACTGCCCTTTTCACTACACTCCTTCACTCCCTATTCATCTCCCCATTGTCCATTATTCATTAAGTCACCACCTTCTCCGCCCATCATAATTCCCACTTTTTGTTGCACTTCTCCTAGAATATATTTTTGTTGTTACTTGCATCCTCTGGTATTTTCCTCTATATTTTGTATAAAATCCTATATTTTGTAGGAAAATAGGATGTTAGTTAGAGGAATATTCCAATGTGTGCATTAAAGCCTCTGTTGTGGCTATATAATCTATACTTATTTGAACCTCTAGAATTCAACTCAACATCTTCATGATTGCTTTCTATTTTCTCTATTTTTGAGTTCTATCATGTGAAATTTTGACTCTACACCCAATAAATAAGACCCTCTAAGTTATTTTTTGCAAATAGAAATCCTTGGGAGGTGCCAATAATGTGTGACAATGTGATTTTCCACATTTACAAGCCCTTGCAGTTCAAGATGGATTATGGTTTTGCTAATATTTTTTCAAATGTTTTCTAAGGAAAAATCCTAGAAGCTTGACTAATAGCATCACTTTCACATAAGTAGGTTGTCAGAGATCCAAATATATTAATCCAAGGCCAAAATTCAAAGTGGTCAACTCATTTTGGAATGATCGAGGTCATAAAAGAAGTCATAAAATTAAATGCACCTGGTTAGGTTGTAAAAATGACTAACTCCAAAAGGCTTCAATAATACTTCAACCTAGAACCATTTGATCTCATACTTTTCGATTGATCATGTCACATAAACATTAAAAAAATATTAGGAATGAAAAGGCTGAAATAGCATGATATTGGGATTTTCCAATGATGATGTCAATAAAAATTTCAAGGATTGTAGGCCTAAGATAAACATTAAATCCATATTTTTTTAGTGCTTATGTCAGCATAAGTTTTTTAGAAGTCCCGAATGGTCAAATAATGAAATAAAATAATCATGTGATTTCCAAGTAATCACATGATGCCAAACCTCAAAGAAGTCTAGGAAAGTGTGAGCCAAGAAAAGTAAGACACATCCTAGGAAGACATAAGCCTTTATTTTTTAAAGAATGACATTATCCAAACTCATCCAAAATATTGGCTTTACATCTAAAACCCTTATTACAGTAGAAAGATCCCTGCAATGCTTTAACACCCTAATAATGAGTAGAGATTTTTCATACATGTCCCTTTCATAAATATCATACGTGTTAAAATATGTAACCTCCCAAATGCTTCTTAGTCACTTAAATAAATACCATTGAGCTAAAAGTAACATCTCTGAGAGACCATTATAGTATCTAGGCATGGTTGTAGAAAATGATATTGAAGGATCTATGTATTTACCAAAGACTTTTGAGCACAAAGACTGAAGGAGAGATTTGGACCAACCAGATCAAATTAATAGAATCTAAGAAATTGAGCTATGTTGATTGATACAAAGAAAGAAATAGACATCCATGCTCAATAAGCATGCTATGAAAGATGTTTCTAATAGGCCTATAACAAACCACATTTTAATACTTGGACTAAAAAAAATATTGTAAACTTATAATTAGCATAATTCACCTTAGAATGAAGGTTGACTCTTTAGCATTTGATTATTGTATATTATATACTTTACTTTGTAGTAATTTGAAGCATAAAGTTATTTGGCCTCTATTAAAGATAGCATTTTCAAGTTTTTATATATAAATTGTGCACCTTAATACATTCTTGTTTAATGCTTTATGAATGGTGAATTTTGTTAAAACAAAGTCTACTACAATTGGATTGATATATAGATTACCTTTAATAAAGTATTTAAAATGTTTAAGGTGTTTAATATTAGTTAAATAAACTCTATAGTTCTTTCATTATTGGTTGGTCTATTAGGCTTTTCTTTAGTTAGTTTGTAAAGATGTAGGTCTAGTATATTTCATTTGTTAGCTTTAAAGGATGTATATTAAAGGAAATGCAACCACAAAATGTGAAATAAGTAAGCTATGATAACTATATGGTAATGGCACTATAATATGAAGGAAAATAATGAGATAAACTTCTACAATAACTCAATAATATTCCAATAATTAAAGCTCACAAAAATAGTACAATGAAATATAATGGAGGACTTGAACACTCTAGAATTTTTAATGAAGAACTATAACCTACTCACTCTCACTCTCTCTATCCCTCTATATTTGATCTGTTGAGTGTTAATTTTACCCAATTGAAAAATTACACTCTCCCTTAGGGTTTGGACTCCAAAAACCTCTCTTGTAAAGAAGTTAACCAAACGACTTCTCCAAGGTCTCTGCTATATTAGCATTTGCATGTGTATTAGTAAATATGTATCAATTCAATGCTAGGAACACCTTAGTGATTGCATGTAACTGTAAACGAGGGGCATATTGGTTTATTTTACCATGCTACTTTAATGAATGTTCATTGAACCAAAATAAAGCAAATGTGAGTTGTCCCTCATATGACCATGATGTAGTGTCTTAATTCCTTTTATCTTGAGGATTTTAAGGTAGATTTTATCTTCCCTTATTAAGTGGATTTTAATCAAGTTTTATCTTGCATTAAATCCTATTTGAAGCATGAAAGTAAAGATTAAATATATCTATGAATGTGAATCCTCAATGATGAATAGGGTCTTCAAATGTAGCTTCTTATCATGGAGATTAAGATAGCCTTTAATGTGATTAATAAATTATCCCTCTTTAGTGAAATTAATTCTCACAAAGAGATGATTATTCATTGCCTTAAAATAGAGGCTTTAAAATGTCACTTCAAATTATCCCTCTTAAATGAAATCAAATAGGGAAAGCAAAGGGTCTTCTTTGGGGGTTTCAAATACCACATTGGAAGGGGTCACAAGGGCTGGCTGGACCTTTTGAAGACTAGAGGCTATCGGATTTGAAATATAAAAATGGAAACACATTTTTAATGCCAAGCTTTTATTCAGAAATTTCAGGTCTTGTTAGCAAGAAAGAATGAGATTTTTTTTGCATGCTGAGATTTAACTGTTATCTTTCCCCTTTCAGATTTTGGATTTGTATGTGAAGTTTATGCAATTGTTTTTTGGTTACTTCATGTGAATGTCTGAATCTGAAAATTTATTTTTGAACCTTAGGAGCCAACACTTAGTTTATTTCAGTTGTGCAAATTTGTGGGTCGAATAAGCTAGGTTGCATGTATGAACTTCTCACATATTCGGTTTTGCAGGACGAGGTGCTATCAAAATGATGGAGCTTTGCATTTATGCGTTTTCAACATTTAATTTACTTCAGATTTTCAATTTTTTAGTTTTTCAAATTTTATTTTACAGATTTTTTTAATTTTCGGACATTAAAATAAAAATTAAAAAATTTTCAAAATCCAAAAATAATTGCATGGTTGCGTAGAATATACTTCATAGTTCCATTTTGCACTTAGACATTTTTACTTCGGAGTCATTTCATATTTTTAAAAATTACCCGAAGTTGTTGTTTTTATTGCAGATTTTAAAATTTCAAAATTTCAAAATTTCCATTTTTGGGCCAAATTTGATTCTTTCAGTTTCATACTTCATTCATGAGCCTATGATGACATTTCCTTCATGAAAACTTCAATTTCATTGAAGGGGTTATGTTTTATGGCATTTCATAAATTACCATTTTTGGAGCATAAATGTACCTTTTCTTCATGAAAATTTTGATTTCATTAAAGGGGGTAATTTCTGCATTGCATTCAAGATCATTATTTCAAAGCATTAAATTATTCATTCTTTATGAAAATTATTTCATAAAGTAGGATAATTAAATGACATTTTAAAACCTCTATTTTAAGGCAATGGATTATCGTCTCTTTGTGAAAATTAATTTCACCAAAGAGGGATAATTTATTAATCACATTAAAGGCTATCTTAATATTCATGATAAGAAGCTACATTTGAAGACCCTATTCATCATTTAGGATTCACATTCATAGATAGATTTAATCTTCATTTTCATGCTTAAAGTAGGATTTAATGCAAGATAAAACTTGATTAAAATCCACTTAATAAGGGAAGATAAAATCTACCTTAAAATCCTCAAGATAAAAGGAATTAAGGCACTACATCATGGTCATATGAGGGCCAATTCACATTTACTTTTATTTTGGTTTCATGAACAATCATTAAAGTAGCATGGTAAAATAAACCAACATTGCCCCTTGTTTACAGTTACTTGCAATCACTAAGGTGTTCCTAGCATTGAATTGATACATCTTTATTGAGATTACTAATACACATATGCAAATGCTAATATAGCGGAGACCTTGGAGAAGTTGTTTTGTTTAACTTCTTTGCAAGAGAGGGTTTTGGAGTCCAAACCCTAAGGGAGAGTGTAATTTCACAATTGGGTAAAATTAACACTCAACATTTTGGCGCTAGAAGGAGGGCCTGAATTGGTTTACTTTATTTTATTTATGCTAATAAATTCATGCATTGGTTTTCATTGATCTAACGCTTTTGGATTGTTCATACAGGAATAATGTGATTTGGTTTAATTTTGAAAGTTTTGAATTGTTAAATATTTCAAGTTCATTTTATTAGCATCTTTGGTTTCCTCTAGCACTCAACACTTTGGGAGCTAGGAGGGTTTGAATTGATTTATTTTATTGTTATTTAGATGCTAAATTGTTCATGTTACTTGAAATATTTATTTAAAGACATTGGTCTTGACTAATGAGTTTTGTTGATCACTTTCATTCATTCTAACATTCTCTATTTGATGATGTGTTAATACTAACCTTTTGGCAAATTTGAGAATGTTCTTTCATGTCATGATTTAATTGATGCATATCTTGGTATTGATACTAATATGATGATCTTTGTGGTTCACTCATTTAAAATTTGTTAGTCATTTCATGCTTAGTTGCAAAATATTTTTAGTTGACTAACAAAATTGGTGCTAAAGTTGTATCTCATTGACTATTGCAAGATTCACTCCAATGATGGCAAGTAGTCCTTTAAACATACCTGGGCCTTCACACGAGGTGCCTATGGATGATGTGCCTTATCTACCTCATTTTAAGTATGAGGTAATTAAGTCAGCTGAAGGACACATTTGGGCATTCAAACACTATATGCATTTGTGGCAAATAATACATGAAGATGTTGGATGTGAGCTATTTTCATACACATTGGATAAAATTGCTCACGATTGGTTTATTAAGCTACCTATAGGTTCCATCACTTCGTGGGCTCAATTAGAAGCAATGTTTCTTAACCATGTGGAAAATCGAGTTGACCCAATTGTTGTAAGAAATCAATTTGACTCTATTTGGAAAGAACCTAATGAATCCATGAGTCAATTCAATGAGAGGTTTCATGAGTTGCACGCTCAAGTGTTGGAACATTACAACATAACAGAAGAAGAAGCTATTGAAGTGTACATGGGAGCCATACCCTCCACACTTGCTACATTGTTAAGGGAAATTTTTGATCACCCATATTTAGCCATAATCTATGAGGTCTTAGAAATGGCAAAAAAATGATGTGTTTTGGAAGTGGAAGAAGAGGCACAACATGTTCCCATGAGAGATTGTTCTTCTGGAGTTAGTGATGCCAACCTACACCAACCATCGAATATAGCACCCTCCACTCCAATGATACCTAAGGTGAATGATCAAGGGGATGAATTTGAATGTCCAAATTTTACAACCACCTTAGATATTGCCCAAGAGGAGGTGCAAGTTGCCAAGCCAACATCCACCAATGAGGATTGTGTAGAGATGGATTTATTTTTAGAAGTGCATGAGTATTCAGATAATGGTGTCCTAAATCTAACTAGTTTGGAGATATGTGATAGGACATAACCTACCATAGAATTGAATGAAGTGGTTGAAAGTGAAATTGGAAGAGAATCAATAAATGAATTTGAGGATATGATAGAATTTCACCAATTGTTCTTGGAAGACACTCTCAATGAGATGCTTGAAACTAATGATCAAGAAATGCTTCACCCTCCAAATTGTGATAAAATTGAATCATGGGTTACCAATTTGGACTATGATAGCCTTACAAATTTGAATTCAAGAAATAACCCACTTTTGGAAGTTATTGAACCATCTAAGGAAGGTGAAGGTGAATTTGATGAGAAATACATTGATGAATTGGAAGATGTTGAAGAAGTAGTTGAGCATCACCACTTGATTTTGGAAGATGATTATCATGATTCTTGGATGAAGTGGGAAGAATACACTCACTTTAAACCTTCTAATGAACCCTTTGTGTCAATTGATATGCAGGATAACACAATCACCTACTCGTAGGAAGATATTACAACTCTTGTACAATTTGAGAATGTTTTGGAAAAAGGGTTGGAATCTCACCAAATTTTGGAAGATGATAATGAGGTTATTTCCAAGAACAAAGAAGAAAAAGAATTGATGAATGAATCAAAATATCATGTCACAGATACCATAGAGTTTCATCCCACGAATTTGGAAGATAATTTTTACAATGGTTGGGGGAGATATGAAGATGTGTTATTTTCTCACACCCCTATTGATGAAACTTCTATTCCACTTTGTATGCAGGATGTTGAAACTTCTACTTCATATGAAGATCCCACATTCACAAGATTTGAGAAAGTTACAAAATTAGATCATGTTGAACATAAATTCATTGAAAATTCGGATACAAATTCGCATGATTATTTTGAGGATTCAAATGAAGAGATACCATGGGTAGTGAACAAAGAATTGGAACCAAATGACAAAGAGGTTGATCTATTAGAAGCAACTCAAATGATTGATCATCAAGATGGGTTACTTGATACACACCTTGACCAACAAGATTTAAGGGTTGAAAAGGATGGACATGTTTTCAATTGGGTGCCCAATTTTGGTATGTTTGATGAACAGGTAATCAATGAAGAAATTGAAAATCCTCACCAAGTTTTGGTAAATGAAAATGTGCAAAAGGTAAAATCTAATATTTTGTGTCCAAGCATCCAAGATTTAGGTGAAAATTTGTATGACCATTTATTGAATTTGAATGATGTTTATGATGAAATTCCATTGGAGGTGAATGAAGAGCAAGAATTAATTTCTAATCACACCTCTAATAAGATTGCTTTGATGAATGAAAAATAAGTTGATGCACTTGAATTGTTAAATCAAATTCATCAACAATTAATAATGGAATCTAGGATAAAAGCTTATAATGATTCTCATTTAGTAGATATCCTAGATACTTGCAAATTTTTGCATAAATTTGATTGGCCTAAAAACATGAATAATGAATTGGCTTTGAAATTTTTAGAAATAGGCTCTTGTTTGCAAGATTTCATATTCAAAAAAGAAAGCCTAGTTCTAAATTCGGAATTGAGTTGTGAAATTGACATTTTAAAGAATAGACAAGAAACAATTGAAAATCAAATGTTGTCTAATCAATTTAATGATTTGAATCTCACCTATGGGATTATTAATGGAACTAAATCTAAATTGGTGGGGTGAGCGAGGCAAGTTGAAGTTTGTTGCATCGTTTGGCTTAATCTTGTTTTTGTTGGATTCCTACAACATTGGGCATGCGTATCATGTTATTTGTCTTTTGAAATGCTCTAATCATGTTTGGGATCCAGGGAAGTGATAGTTCAAATGTTGCATCATTTTGTACCATATTGTACATTTGTATATAGATTTTGATTTTCATGTTTGGTTTTGGGTTTGGATTTTGTTTTGATGTTTGCAAGTTTGATTTGTGTGTTTTGTATTCATTCGCTTCCAATTTTTGGTTGTTTTCTAGTATTTTAGAGTGAGATGTCAGCTCATGTCCTCATGAATGTTAACTAAGATAAGGAGAATATGAAGCATCGGAATTGTATTGCAGAAGGCTCCACAAGCATCACAAACACATTAAAGAATATCGTTTGAAACTTGGGATGCGTGAAGTTGTCAGTTTTGCAAATTAGGGTGAAATATTTTGTATACTCCATCTCATTCATCTGTATTTCATGGTACATTTCACATTGCATAAACATTGCATCTCACTTGCATCTACATTTCAAAGACAATCACCGAAAAACATGTCAAATTCTCTTAGGATCATTGCACAATATACACTAAGAAGATCTTGAGATTGGGAACTGATATCAAAACTGTCTTGAACCAAACACAATTTGCACATATTTAAAATATTTTGGGTAAAATGGTCAAAACCATCCTTGGGAGAAAATGTGAGGTGAAAAGAGTCATCCTTGTCGGTCCTATCATGCAACATAGTCCATAAAATAGTGGTTTTCACCACTACCACAATACTTGAAACTCAAAATCATAGTAGTAAGGATAGGGTCAAATTCTCATCATACTTAGGTTGAGAATCCGATTCCCCAAAGCTCTAAGTTTGCTTGCATCACACACCACTGACTATTGGATTGTAAGGATCATACTACATGTCCCCTTAGAAGGATGGGTAGTCATCCCTAAGATTCAAGAAATCAAAAGCAAAATCATGGACTATGGGGCTAACCTCCACCGAGGCTATAGACGCTTGACTAGCAATGGAGTATGCTCATGCGTGGTGACATGTCTCATTTAAAAGTGAGACCTATGACCGCTCAAATGGATAGGCTAGCCTTGTGGTTTCATCCATAACAGGTTTAACCATTTTGGTCAAAATGAGGTAATAAACTCAAATATCATAGTAGTAAGGATAGGGTCAAATTCTCATCATACTTAGGTTGAGAATATGATTCCCCAAAGCTCTGAGTCCACTTGCACACACACTGGTTCTGGATTGTAGCGGTTCATAACTGAGCTCTTGATCTGGTAAATGAATTCACTGCACACACATTTGGTCCTAAGAGGGTTAGACAGTTTTAGTGTGTTTGTTTATGGTACTAGAATGTTTGAGTCTCTACAAAGTAGGTTGTTCATATTATAGCATTCTTTCAATATATCCAATCCTATATAAATCATCCATAACATATCATATGCATAAATCATAAAGACATAAACATCCATGTGAAACTGACGATGGAATGTTGAATGGTTTCAAATGATAAGGAATGAATCACTTTGCACACACTGAGCCGATGTTGAATGATTCTGATGGTTCATGTCTTTTTGGTCTATTCTCATTCTCTGGATACTTGCTGATGCTTGTAACTCTAATGTTTGGGTTTTGTGTGTTTTCAGGTTGGGTTCTCACCCAAAATGCTAGGAGCATTTCCTAGCAAAGTCACCATTTGTTGTGGCTGCTCCACAACTAGCCCCAAAATTGGGGACCCACCTTTTTATTTTTGTGTTTGAGGATGTTTTACTTTGTTTTAAGTGGCTAGTGCGTTGCTTTGTTTTGGGGTTTACAGTTTTTATCAATTTGTTGTTGATAACTTTTTGTCGTCAATTTCTTGTCGATAACTTCTTGTCTCAGTTTCTTGTCAATGATTTTTTGTCGTCAATTTATTGTTGATGACTTTTTGTCATCAATTTTCTTGTCGACGATTTTTTGTTGTTAATTTTGTTGATGATTTTTATCATCATTTTCTTGTTGACGACTTTTATCGTTAAAATTTTATCACTGATGATGTTTATTGCTAATTTTATTTTTAGTGATTTTGTGGTTACTTTTTGAGTTTTCTTTTAGTTGTGTATATCGAAAAACAAAAAGTCCATGTGTTGTCTCTTTGTGTTTGGTCGTTTTGGATCCAAGTTTCAATTATTGGTTTCGATGTGGTCTTTCACTTCATTGGAAGGGTAGTAATCCATATCTTTGGAATCAATTAAAAATAAAAAATAAAATAAAATAAATAATACATATGTATATGATATATATATATGAAACAATTTGATTTATTTATATCTGCAAAATCCCATATATATATATATATATATATATATATATATGAAATAAATAAGCTTTGAAAATAAATAAATTAAAAAAGGAAAAAAAGAAAATAAAATTAAACCTTTTTTGAATTGGAAAACATTAACTTATATTAATAATGACCACAGCCAAAGACGATGTCTTATTTCCTTGGCTGCAAGAACGTCACCATAATATGGATGGTTACCAGTAGGTGCTTATGCTCCAATACTATTTAAATCGGTTTATATACATGTATAATATGATTATATCACATGCCTAATACTATGTTTTGCAGATGCTTCTCTCTATTGACGGTAGATGTTGCAGATTCTGGGGATCTTTTTATCATGGCACAGTCTTCTTTATCAGATGTTATCACATATCATGTAGAAAAAGGCTATAATATTTTGTATTTTATATTTGTTGTTGTCTTATGGCCACATTTTGTCCTTAGTGGCAATTGTATCTTTTAGTCTTTTGTAGTTGTGTTTGTATCTCGCCCTCGGGCTTGTCTTTGTAAACTCTGATCATTATGAAATAAAATTAAACTTTTGTAAAAGTTTAATATAAAAATATATAAAATATTATATAATAATATAATAATATATAACATGTATATATTATTATTATTATTATTAAAAAATAATAAAATAAAGTTATATATATATATATATATATATATATATATATATATATATATATATATATATATAAACTTTTATTGGAACCAATAATTATATTCAATAGGAAAAAAAAAACAAATAAACAAAACAAAAAAATATTATATGATAATAATGATAATAAAAATGAAAACAAATGAAATAAATAAAAAATAAAACTTTTATTTATTATATATATATATATATATATATATATATATATATATATATATATATATATATATTATGCAAATATATATGATAAACAAAAGTGAAGGCATCATTTTTCTTCATCAAAAGAAGCATGTATTCAGGTTTGTTTTAAAGGGCTCAAGTCCATTTCATGAAGTTCATATTTTTAAAGGCCTAATGTATATAATTTTTATGTGTGCAGAAGAATACACACACCGCAGAGCGTGGAGGAAGCCGTGGAAGCAGCATTTTGACCCCCCGTGAAGCATGTGGCACACGGGGGACGACATCAAAGCTCGACAACGGAGTGGACATGGCATGTCTACGTGACGCAAAGCGACCACCGTGGATGACTTCGATGAGAGAATGGCGAACAGCTGCCATATAATCTGCACAAAAAATGATATCCGAGAGAGGACATTAAGAGGCTTGTTCTAGGGAGGCATCAGATATTTTGCTGGTTTTAATAATGTTGGTATGGGACGATGTTTGAAACCATAGTGTGCCCGCGTGGAGGTTTTGAGTCAACAAACTCATCGCGAACAGAAGGCAACGTTAAAGTAATGGACCAGTGATGGGGTGAAGTCACAGCATAACACACTACGCAGTATATTAGTAGTGTATGTTCTCAAGTAACATGGCTATGTTGAAGGGACTCTTCAAATTTGGGATAGTGTTCGATTGAAGCCTGGTGGTGGCTATAGGAAAGCTCCTATGACAAGTGTGAAACCATGACAGTGGGTGAAAACGTAGGGGCTGGGATTGCAGTGTGTGATAGTCAAATGTTGGGCCATGCTGGATGTCCATGAGAGGACGATATGGAGCCAATCGTGGGTCTAGAATATCGTTGCATTTCAGCATTCTGTATATACTTAATATTGGTGGAACAAAAATTAAAACACCCTCCACTGCCGCTAGACCAGAATCTTATGACAGCAAAATGAACACCCAAGTTAGTACTGCTACAGGTCATTGCATTTACCGGGAGGTCGCAAGTGATGCAGCAGTATTATGTGTGCAGCCGATTCGTTGAAATTTCAATTGATGTAGTATATGTTGATTAACGCAGGGTGGTTCAAGTTTGATGATGAAGGACAGCAGCGGGACCATGGTATTCACTGCGGATATCATATCCACCAAATATCAGATTTGTACCTAAATGGCAAGGACAAGTATTCATGAATTTTATACAGTAAGCATGAGAAGAATGGCTAAAACAAAGGACTGTCGCAGTGTCGTAGAGAGGAGTTCGTTACAATTACATTTAAAAAAAATGACAATATGGGTGGGAGTCTATGTTTTGAAGCCATAGTTATTGTGTAGAGTCATTGTAGAGATGAAGTGCCAGATGGAATTTGTCTAAAAGGAGTGCAGTGCAAGAAGAACAGTGACAACGTCTACTCAGATTGGCGACAGTAGACATGGTACCGCTGACAAGTTGAACATTGTGCGTCATGGGAAGATGTTATTACAGTGCACCAGGAAACCTCGATTTTCACATAATGGTCCCTCATCCACTGCTGGCAGGAAATAGCAGTTTTCTCAGAATGATTGGTTGGTCTTACGGGATGTTACCATTTAGGAGTCGGTGGCGGTCATTATTCCCCAAAGTAAAAACAAATATCAAGCACAGTGCAGAGGTAGCGTGGGGTGTTCAGACAGGAGTCACGTGCAGTTCATGCAGTGGTGCAATTTTGTTTTTGTTGAGAGGAAGTGTTGTTAGAGGTCGAGCATCAGATATGCAGATTGGCTCGCGTTGTGGATCGCTATGAAGGACGATGTCGATAAGAGCTGTGTTGAGCAGGTTTTGGTGCACTGTGCCCGAGTTCAAGACTGAGGAGAGCCATACTCAGATGCAAAGCAAGCGTAGTATACATGGATGGAAACGATGTGGAGATCTTAGGTGAAATTTCATTTTACATTAGTGTGATAGCAGTTTGAAAACGGATATGATCTGGACAGCAGAGCATGATGACGCCGCAAGTCAGGATAAAATATCATGGGTTGCTGGCCATTACCACAGGTATCCCAGAGTGCGGGACAACCGCAGCCATGATTTGGAGTGCAGCATCAGACTTCGGGGAGGCCACGCGGATATACACAATGAATCGGATGACATAATATTTTGATACCTGGAGGATTCATCGCGCAAATAGTAGGTGGAATTCGGATGTTTCACGGTGCATGTTTGTAGTTGCTTGATTCAAACAACGTGGACAGTGTCAAGGAGGCGTTAGTCTTGCCGCAGATGTGAAGCCTAGGTGTGATAACAGCGTCGCCGAGCAGTACAAGAATATCACCTTGGTAACGGATACACATGGTCGAGGAAGACGCCTGCAGAGTTTGGAGACCATGACCAGATGTTTGGTGCCGGACAGAGCGGAGAATAGCGGACGAAACGGCAGCAAGGAATTAGTTATGAAGAGCATCACCAAAAATAGCATGCGCATGATGGCATTTCATTTATCATGTAATAAGGACATGGCTTTGTAGAAAGCGAATGAAGAGGTCGTACAATTGCACCATAGAACATTATAAAAATAAATAAATCGGTCAAACATTATTTGAGGTAATTTGATGTTGCGGTTACAATTCAACGAGGTGAAACAAGCCTTTTTAATAAGTGTAGGAGACAAAAGACAAAATGGATCGATTACAATTTTTATTAGTAAAGACAAAATACTTGAAACAAAGCCTGCATTTTTGGGAAATAAAAATAGAGACCAAAGAAAATCGAAAGGTGGAACTTTTCGAAGTCCAAAAGAACAGTTAGAAATGAAATCAAATAGGGAAAGCGAAGGGTCTTCTTGGGGGATTTCAAATACCAAGGGGTCACAAAGGATGGACCTTTTGGAGTCCACTGTCGGATTTGAAATGTAAAAATGGAAACACATGAAATTTCAGGTTTTTGTTAGCAAGAAAGAATGAGATTTTTTCTCCATGTTGATATTTAATTATTATTTTTTTCTTTTCAGATTTTGGATTTGTATGTAAAGTTTATGCAATTGTTTTTTGGTTATTTCATGTGAATATTGGAATCTGAAAATTTATTTTTAAACCTTAGGAGCCAACACTTAGTTTATTTCGGTTGTGCAAATTTGTGGGTCAAATAAGCTAGGTTGCATGTATGAACTTCTCACATATTCGGTTTTGTAGGACGGGGTGCTATCAAACTGATGGAGCTTTGCATTTCTACATTTTCAACATTTAATTTACATCAGATTTTCATTTTTCTGTTTTTCAAATTTCAGTTTACAGTTTGTTTTTAAATTTTCGAACATTAAAATAAAAATTAAAAAAAATTCAAAATCCAAAAATAATTTCATGGATGCGTAGAATATACTTCGTACTTCCATTTTGCACTTAGACGTTTTTTCTTCGGAGTCATTTCATATTTTTAAAAATTGCCCGAAGTTGTTTTTATTTCAGATTTTAAAATTTCACAATTTTTATTTTTGGGCCAAATTTATTTTTTTCAGCTTTATATCTCATTCATGAGCCTATGATGACATTTCTTTCATGAAAAATTCAGTTTCATTGAAGGGGTTATGTTTTATCGCATTTCATAAATTACCATTTTAGGGTCCTAAATTACCTTCTCTTCATAAAAACTTTGATTTTATGAAAGAGGGGTAATTTATGCACTACATTGAAGATCATTATTTCAAAGCACTGAATTATTCATATTTGTGAAAATTTGATTTCATTTAAGAGGGATAATTTGAAGTGACATTTTAAAGCCTCTATTTTAAGGCAATGAATAATCATCTCTTTGTGAGAATTAATTTCACTAAAGAGGGATAATTTATTAATCACATTAAATTCTATCTTAATCTCTATGATAAGAAGCTACATTTGAAGACCCTATTCATCAGTGAGGATTCACATTCATAGATAGATTTAATTTTTAATTTCATGCTTCAAATAGGATTTAATGTGAGATAAAACTTGATTAAAATCCACTTAATAAGAAAAGATAAAATATATGTTAAAAACCTCAAGATAAAAGGAATTAAGGCACTACATCATGGTCATATGAGGGCCAACTCACATTTGCTTTATTTTGGTTCAATGAACATTCATTAAAGTAGCATGGTAAAATAAATCAACATTACCCCTTGTTTACAGTTACTTGCAATCACTAAGGTTTTTCTAGCATTGAATTGATACATATTTACTAATACACATATGCAAATGCTAATATATCGGATACCTTGGAGAAGTCATTTGGTTAACTTCTTTGCAAGAGAGGGTTTTGGAGTCCAAACCCTAAGGGAGAGTGTAATTTCACAATTGGGTAAAATTAACACTCAACATGACCATTTATAACTCACTCTAAAGGCCTATATATAGGAATATATAGGCCTTAGCCTTTACTCTACCCATGACTCTTCATCTATCTTATCCTATGACTCATGTACATGTGGACTACATGCATATTTACATCATTGCATATTATAACACTCGTGCATTTATTACTTGCATGAAGTAACTACAAAATTTACTCTAAAATAAAATTATGCTCTAGTTATGTACCCAAGGTAGTACATTGACATGTACCAAATAATGTAAAATACTCTAACATCCCCTTGTATTACATTAGTTGGGTATATCTTCATCTTTTGAATGTTCTTCAACTTGATCAGGTCCTTTGTGTTATCTTTAATTCACCTTGCATTGCATGCCTCATTGATCTAGTTCCTCTTCTTATTTATTCTTGTCTTTGGATCCAGCTTATGCACTTTCATAAGTGGTTTTGCTATCACTTGATTCCTACAAAAGTTCATCTTCTTTGCCTTTGTACTTCTTAGTACTATTCCTATTGTGTATTGAGGCTTCCGACATACACTTAAGGCATCATGATAAGATATTGAGTTAGTAGAAATTGAAGTATCAATACTACGAGGATTGAAATAACTTCTCTAATATGGATTCATCCATTGTTGTTTTCTTTTTAAGTGATTTAATCAATATTTTTTGTTTTACATTCTCATCCTTGTAACATTTGAATGTAAGTAATGTCATATATAATATGCTACCCATGTATAAAGGCATTTGAATATCATTTTTTCTATTATCAATTACTTCAATGAGTTAAGCATGTAGATAATATTCTAGGGTTTCAATGTTTTCTTCTAAAGCTTTACTATGAATTATTTTTGAAGTAAGATCCAAATCTTCTTCAGATTTTATAAGTAAATTCTTGATTCCAATTTTGATAACACTTGCCCTTTCCTTTCTAATAGTTGTTGATGTCATTTTTCACTATATTATTTGAAGTTGACATATTTATACTTCCTTTGTTTCAATAGATTATTGTCACTTGAGGATATTATATATTTCTATATGAATTTTAGATTGAATCAAATATGATAGTTTAGAATTCTTTTAGCTCTTTAATATTTTGAGAATATTTTTGATAGATCCTTTGTAGTAGTCTACCTTATGTCTCCCTAGTATATGATCAACTAGTAGAATTATTTTAGCACTTGAGAATATTTTTTATAGAACCTTTGTAGTAGTCTACATTATGTCTCCCTAGTATATGATCAACCTTGCTAAAAACGTTTTAATTTTATAATTTTTGTAAAATACCTTCTATCTAGCAAGTGTTTGAATGCACTATGAAACTTGATAGTATAATTAGCTTTCTTAGTTTAAGTTGAATTATTTTTTACTCCCTAATGTTCAACTTCACTTTCTTGTCTTATGTATCCCTATTGATTAGTAAGTAGAAAGCTAAAGATAAATAGTGATCCACCTTCAAGTTTTAATAAGGTTTTTTTCCTTCAAGACTTTTTAGTTGGATTAATGTCTCATAAATAAATGAAAGAGACTAATGTAAAATGAAACATCCAACTTCTAAGCAATTAATGGTTTTTGCTCTTTTAACCTTCACTTTTGAATGGTTTAATTTTCTAAATTTCAAGAAACTAAAATTTAAAGTAGCACTCCTTATATCTCCTTATAGAAATTTAAAAATTGATAATATTTGAAATATAATAATATTTTTATTTTCCAAGTAGAAAGCCTTATATCTCCTATGATATTAATTGTAAATATTAAGATACTTGTATTTCAACTAATGTGCTTTTTGAAATACTACTTTAGGATATAAAACTTATTTTGATTTGCTTTCAAGTTTACTAAGGTTGATATTTGCTTATAGTTTCAATGCAAATGATAAATGAACTCAACCTTATATAGTATGCCTTATCACTCCTTAAGGAAAGAAAATATTAATTTATGTAGAACTATACCTTTTGTAAGGTTGAATGCATGAGGTAATTGGTACTTTGCTTTGACTCCTATATCCAAGGTGGGCACTTATCTCCTTGCTGCAACATATGATAGTGAGATTGATGGTCTATGGATGCATTTTAATATTGTCTTAATCCTTCCTTTAATGCACCTTGAATTCTCTTGTTTAATGCTTGACTACTTGTCTTCTATTCTTTATGCTCTCCTTCAAGACTTGGTGCTTAAATATCTTGTATGCTCCTTGAAACTCTAGAAACATGGTGCTTTGGGGGTTATATTTTTTATGGGTGTTGGTTTAGATGATTTCAACGCTCATAGCTCCTTTGAATTATAAGCTATGATGATTTTACCTTTCAACATCCAAATGATGCTATTCAATGCTCAACAATAGGTATTACTTTTTCTTTGAGTGTTTCTTTCTTGGGTATACATTAAAGGAATATATGAGTGCCTTGTTTGGATGTGCCAAGTGGTACAAGATGCCTTGGATATGAATTGAAAGTGGCACTCCAATATCAAGCATGTAAGAATTCCTTCAAGGTCTCTTATTCCTTGTATATTTCTTGCTAGTGAATGCCCTTTGTGTCTTATCTTTAAAAATTTCTTTCTAGGTGAATGGTGATGTTATGACATTGGCTCCAACTATGGCGGTTCAAGGGTGCTGCAATGGTGGTTCTATGGAACTCCAAATGTGGGTACTTATTTTTAGCTGGTATTTCATTGAAAATGTAGCTTGGGTAATGCATCTTTGTTTTCACCTTATAACTTGCTTATTTATGCTTACAATGTGCTATCCTTAACACTTATCCCTTTTACATTCGAATACAATGGATTATAGCCTTCTTCATAGGCCCTTTATGCTATAATGTAGATATGCAATAGATAATGAAATTCTTATGTAGGTCTTGATGTTGCATGTTAATGTTGTTATAGGAATTATTTTTGATGGATATGGTGTCTTTAGACACCTTGAAACTTGGCTAATATGAGCCCTCAATTGGCTCTCTTCCCTTGCTAAAGTTAGCTCCTCTAAATTGCTAAAATGGTCACTTTGTAGATGTACTTGTTGGCTATTGTAGTGTCTTTGAGACACTCTAGATTTATCCTCTTTTGCTATGTAGTACAAGAAGATTATGGTGCAAGAATCTAATGCAAATAACTTTGCAATAGTTATAATAGAATACCTTAAATTTGCACCTATATTTTGAGATCTTTAAATCTAATTTTTGAAGCCTTCTTTCTACCTGGATATGGAAGCTCCTTGCTCTACTTATTGAGAGTAAATAATGATATAATGTTGCCCTCCTTATAGAAAATTCTCATGAATAATTTCTTTACTTGGTTAAATTTACAATAATGAATGCAAGCTCTAATAACTAGTATAGTGCAATAGGAATTTATCATTTATGCACCTTAAATTTGCATTATTTTTCAACTTAAATTAAATACTTAGTGCACTTTTAATAACTAGTATAGTGCAATAGGAATTTATCCTTATTGCTATTGTAAATGAACTCTTAATAGTAACTCGAAATATGCACTATAATATATGCAAATTTCACTTAAATATAATATCTTCTTTGCTTTAACTAGAAGGTAGGATGTTGATATTTTCTTTCTTTTGAAATATATTATTTATTTTTGTGTGTAGGTTATAAATATTATATAAACTATCTTCTACACTATCTTGAATAATTTAATATGTAACCTTCTCCTTGCAACTTTTAAACTCTAATATGGTGCTTAATGAAACTTAATAATGAACCAAGTAACTAATATTCATGTAATGAACCTTTTGCACCAAAGTTGCTTACCTTAATGACCTCTATAGATGATGGTGATCTTGGTGATTTGAATCACCTAATTGCTGTATTGTAATGAATGAAACCATAGCTCTTCCTTGTTGTTCTAAACAACTCTTTAGCTCACCTATTTCCAGCTTTGAAACTCTCTAACTTGCTACCCTTTCACAATAAATTTATCCTTCAAAATGTTTTCCTTGAGTCTCTCAAATTTTGCAGGAAACTCCTCCAAATCACAATTGAGATTTATCTCGTATAGACCTTAAATTTTTTTCTATAAAATTAACAATATTCAAGCCTTCAATGTAAATCCCCAAATCTCTCTGATTTGGTAGCTTCTCT